>SSSI01007526.1:0-24360 GCA_004796505.1 Oryzaephilus surinamensis | reverse complement strand
GAAAATCCCTATCGACAGTTTAACCCCGCTCATCACCCTCACATTCTCTAACTCCATATATGTATACATTTATAGTATAGAAGCTGATTAGCTTAGTGAACATTAAATTAGATATTGAACAAACTTATTTGAAAAGGTACACACGACGATAGAGAGAATGTGGGGAGCAAAGTGAGCCTGTCAACAACGTTCATTTTCGATAATGCCTTTCCACTATGATGGCAATATTACTTAGTGAAAATGTACGATAGGAAGTTCTAATGTTACTATATAGGATGCAGTTTGGAGTATTTGTATTGCCATCATGGCAATATCTCTCTCACTCACATATCCACACACATATACACATTTATACGTACATATATATATTGAACAAGCACCCCCGAAAACGTTTGCTGTGAGAGTTTTCATCATATCAAATAAGTTGGAAGTTGGACCTGCTGTTAAGATTATATAGTTGAAACTTGGAACAAAATAAACTGCTGAGCTATCAACGCTATTTCGTGTCTATATTATCTGAATTATTATACAAATATATGTAAAATCCCTTATGGTGTATTGTTGATTTAGAATAAAACTATTTAGCAAATATAATCTGACTAATATGTGAAATTAAAGTTTTATTAAGCTATTTTCGTTAATTAAAAAATTATGGCTAATAAAAAATTTTGTTAATATTGATTGTGAAAAAAATTGCTTGCTTAAATCAAATTTTGTAAGCCAATTTAAATTTAGTGGATCTCAATTCACTAAAAAACGTTATTTATTTAATAAAATAATAAAGTAATTTTCTTCTTTTGTTATAATGAATAATATTTGAGAATTTACTTGCATTTTGACATAATTTTATAGGAATGTTCTAATAAAAAGTTATATTATGTAGTCAAATATAGTACTTAAAGAGTTAGACTTTTTAAAAATTGGTAGGATTGGGAAAGTGATACTATAGTTGTCTTCCTAACATTCATAAATAAATATTGTTCCATAAAAAATCCGATGAATAAATGATAAAAAAAAATTAATTGAGTTTTTCCTCTACAATTCAGAATTTTTTTTGAAAATATTCATAAATGCCATTCAATTTTATAGATATCTAATAAATTGTTACTGAAATACTCCATTTAAGTGATAATACAACTAGTTTTTCTGTACAATTTATTTATGTTTCATTTTGAGAGCACTTTTACATGGTGCTCTTCAAAATGGGCTACTTTTTTGGGTTTTTTAAACTTTTTTTCTAAAGATAGATATTTTAAATTTATTAATTTATTAAAAAAAGGGAAAATTAAATATGAGTTTTTCTCTAAACTACAGCTTGAAATAAAAATCTACATACATATTTCATTTTATTAAGACGACAATAATATAAGAATGTTCAATATACAAAAATAAAAATTTTTCATTAAATTTTCCTTACTGGATATTAAAAAAAATACAGTGATTCGTGATTAATGTGTTTTCCTATTTTGTAGACTGAGTTGTTTTATATTTGAAAAAAGTTCCAATTTAATTTAAGAAAGATAATATTTCTGATTAAAATTACACATCATTAAAGTTTCCTGTTCCAATCCAGATTTCAAAAATTCATTTTTTTATAAATACATACATACATATATACTTAATAATGCAAATATGATTATAATATAGTTAAAATGCATTCTATCCTTGTACCATGTTTTCGCAATGAAATTGCTCCATTTTAATGACTTTTTTTTATAGCTTTTAATACTTTAGTTTCCAAACTTTATGAAAATACATTTCTTCTCTCGTTATAAAGAATATATATTTTGTGCTTTTATTAAATTTTATTTTTATAACTTCAATCTTATAAATAAAATTTTATACAAAATTGTATTATCCTCTTACATGTATATGTCAACAGAGAAAATTTATTAAAAATTTTCAATGTTGTTGCAACTTTGTCATCTCTCTTTAAAACAATTAATTTTTCATTTTTATTCAAACATATGCACTTGTACCGCATTTAAATTAAATTTCAAACAATAATAAAGCTTAAAATGGATTAACTTTACTAAAATCTCTATATATACTCGTACAACATTACAAACAAAACATAAACAATATTCTTATACTTTCGCACACTCTTTATTGTATATTAATTCAAACAAAAGGCCAAACAATAATAAAATGATGATAATAGTTAATATACTTTCTAATTTATTATAGTGTGTTGTGTACTTAACAAAATTGCAATTTAAATGTAAATAGTGGCCGTGGAAAAATATCATATATGCATTAATTAACTTTTATGTAGCTTACTAATTTTACATACATATTATGTAAGATGGACGATTTTAATAAATTTTTTTCAACAACAAAAAGAAATATTGAAATATTTAAAAAAGCACTATATTGAATAAAACAGAATTTTCATACAAAATTTATTACACTCTGTTCTGATAAATTCTAACATCTATAACGAAATTCAACTGAAATAAATATTCAACATTTCAATAGATTTACAAAATTTATACACATTGAATATTGAAAGAGAATACACATTGAAAATGTTTTGAAAAGTTTGCATCTTCAACACAATTAAACAATTATCAAAATTTCTATATATTTAATGTGTATACGAGTATATGTTTTTATATCGTTATGCAAACAGTGCAATAAAAAGGACTTAATGTTCAAAATGCACAATATTAAGAGACAGAATATATAATATATATAGTAGAGGAATGGCAGAAATCCAATTTGAAATGGCAAGAAACGACAGTCAATTTCCTTGATAGTGTTGACCGAGAAAATATACATTGAATCTTTTTGGTCGTTTGAAGAACAGTAACGTTTTCGACAACTCTACATCTATATATGTATATATGGCTTTTTAGTTACGTTTTGTGTGTACTAGAAAGAAAGAGAGGAAAATAAGAAAACGCCAAAAGATGAACCAATATGATTGTGTTTGACAAACTTCCGAAATTGCTACACACACAATAATACAAAACTATATTAGGTCACTCATTATCGTTCGAATTCCAATCGAAATCGAATTACGTTCCTATTTTGATATTATTATATATCTATAGTATTATTTTACCCGAAAATTGTTGGACTCTAATAATGTAATTTCATGTAGAAATCTAATTTCTAAATTATAAATTAAACAAAGAAGAAACTTTATGGCAAATAATATGCTTAATTAAATTTTCATTTTTAATTACTTAATTCATCGTCTCTAAAATTTTATGTATATATATGTATATAAAACTATCCCCACGACACAAAACATTATTAAGCCATTAACAAAACCAACTTTTCAATATGATCCATCAATTTCATTATTATATAACATAACCGTGTCAAAATTAATTAGTATTTCATTACATTTAACAGTCAAATTGGATTTATTATTCAGCTTTTAAAATGTCATCCATATTGTAACATTGAATAAAAATGACAAAAATTAACACAAAGAAAAAATGCATACATTATATGTGTTATTTTTTGAAAAATAAATAACTGAAATTTATATAAATAATTCAGATCTACCAACATATATACAAATCTCTCTGTATAATACCATATGCATTTTTAGTTCTTTTGTTCAAAATAATAACAGTATAAAATAACTGCAAGAACACAACATATAATAAAAAAAATAAACATATTATTATTGTTTCACTTGTATATAATAATAATAACAACGTTGGAAATTGCTTTACATAATTTTTCTGTTAAAAAACTTTTTATTAAAAAAAAAATATCAAATGAGAGAAAGAGAGCACGAAAATTCAATAAAAAAATCAACAAACAACAAGAAGAGAACCGAAACAAACTTGATAATATTTTTTAAAAATATATATACACGTAAACGAAAGGGGGATGCTTTTTGTTTGTGGCATTACGATAAAATTCGTTATCAGGTTAAATTTGCTAAGAGTATAGATAGAAACATGAAGAGGGTGGGTGTGTGTGTGTATATTTTTTCTTTTGGAAACCCCGCGAACAAGATCCCATTAAAGATGATTTTATGTAAAGATGAGTGAGAGACGAGCGACGGCGACGGCGGCGGCGGTGGTGGCGGCGGGCGGCACAATGAATGCACCATCATCCACTCTCTCTTGCGATGTAAACATTCAACTCACTGAAAGCATGATAGGGCACAACAAGCAGGTGTTAAGTGGCGTTACTTGCCATCACGTGTAATTCTATTGTATTGCAAAGAGCGAGTGTTCAACACACACACACACACACAAACTAACACACTAATACAAAATTACCCTAATGGATTTTTTGGGGCCGGAAAGATAGAGAATGATGAAAATGATGTTTTTTTTATTGCTTCTCAATTTTTCTCTCATACCTTTTCTGTTTTTCTCTTTTTCCATTCCATTTTTCACGTCTTTGTTGTTGTGTTGTGTTGTTCTGATTGCTTACATATATATATAAATATTAAATAGAACTATACAACGATAATAATTGATCGACAAAAAAAATACCTATACAAGAGTATTATAAATTTCCATTTTATGTACGAGAGTTTTTGTTTTAATAATATACATACAAAGATTTTTGTTATAAAACTGTATATTCAATTTTACAACAATCTTTATGAAGAAAGTTCATATTGTACACACGAAAATAAATTTCAGGTTCTCATATATTTATTGATTAAATGAAATTATTGGGATTCGCCCTCGGATCATATAATACATATTAGGTATATAAATTATATAATATTTCTTATTTTACATATTAAAAACCCATGTTAAAAATTCGTAACAAAATGGTTTTTCTTTTTAACTGGCGTTATAATGGATACATTAGGATACATTAACGATTCTGTATTCATAACAGATAAAATTTGAAAGGAACAATTTTGTTATCAACCAAATCATGAAACTCGCTACGCTCGTCATGCCAAAATGTTTCTGTTACGCAAAACAGTAATATGCATTTCATAATGTCGCATTTTAAACAATATTTTTCTTTGACGAACAACTTACAAATTTAATATTGCATATTTATCTTTAATTTTATGTAACTCACTCCGATCGTTCTGCAAAAATTTAATCCTTACAAGAAACAATGCATTCATGAAAGATAATTAATATTTATTTCGTTCTAATTATAAATGTTTGTCAAATTAATCAAAAATCTTGAATGAAATTCTTTAAGAAATGCAGTTTTCTGTAACTCGCTGCGCTCGTCCATCCAAAATTCACTATTTATACAAAACAATTCATTTCAAAACGTGTTTCATACAAGATTTTGTTCTAATTTTGACCAAAAATTTAAAAAATCTATCTAATTTTACTTATTTTTCATAACCTTTTATATAACTCTCTGCGCTCGATAAAGAAGAATTTTTTCTTTACACAAAACCACGTATTTTATAACTAGTCTCATAAATAGCAATTATATTATTATCGGTTTAGGTATTAAAGATGAATAATATTCAATATGTTGTTTTCAGTGTAACTAAATAACATTATTGTTTGAACAAGGATTTCGTTCATCATCTAATAACTTAATGGGTAAATAAAGCATTGTTGTTAAATTATAAAATTATACTGTAAAATTCATATTATAAGTGTTTACTAACAACGGTATTATTAGGCAAACAAAGTAATTTTAATTGTAAATATATAAGACTGACTATAGTTTTTGAATTCAATTTAAAACGTCCACAAACACAAAAGAAAACCAACAAACCAATTTTTTTCGGTTCACTTCTATTATGAATATAATCGAACTAGTTTTCTGTTCTAATTAAATCTCGCACCCGTATAATTTGAACTGTCTACAGAAGAATATGAAACTATTCGTTCAAATAGACGTGCTCATTTATTCAATTAAAAAGTCACTGACCGACAGACAATTGCGAAAATTTCCATTTAATACGAAATGCTAGTTGAAAAGCTCCGTACTAGCGTATATTTGCTACACAATTTTCAACATTATTATAACAAACTTTTTAAATAGGAAACATTGAAATTGTCAAATTATCGACACACAATAAAAACTTTTAGTTTTCCACCATAATAAATACACAACAAAAGAAAAATTTAAGTTAATTAACTTGTTTCTCGATTGTATAATTTTGTGTGTGTGCAGTTGAGTTATTCAACAAGACTATTTTATATTATATTAAAATATTTTGGGTAAATTAATGAAAAGTTTCGTATATATATAAAATCTTTGAAGTTCTTCTCTTCTGGATGGATGGTGTTTATGATGTATATATACATAAAATGGTTTTTCCATTAAAATCGTTTGACTGAAATTCGGTTTTCTTTAAGTATATATAAAATAAGAAAATGTTTTAAAAGTAACCAGAAAGTCAAAATGTTCACACACAAACAAAATTTAAAATGAAAGAGAAAAGAGAGGCACACAGACAGACCCCATCATCAGACATTTCGGACTACATCATCATCATCATCATTGCATCAAGAAGAGAGAAAACTTTCATCAAGTCCGTTCATTCGTTTTAAATGTATACATACCCATTCTATATAAAGATGGAAAACCGACAAAACTAAGACTTAATTTGCATTACAAAAATGGTTCGTAATGATTTTAACTGTCTTTTCTCATTTTATTATTTTTAGTCTTTGGAATACTTAATTTCCAACTACCAGTTTTGTTAATTTTCAGACTCCTAACTGCACTATTATCCCCCAAAAAATTTAAATGGCAAATTATTTTCACAATGTTTATGTGTTTTGTTTTCTTTTAAATATTTAATACTTATTATATACATAAATATATATGGTACGTTTCTCCATGCTTAATTACATTAAAAAAAATAATTTAATCTGTTTTTTTATTGGCTCCTAATGCTTTTTTAAGCTGTTTGTAATTTTCTTAAATAATTGATTGCATACGAAAAAAAAGATTTATTTTAATGGGGATCATTTAAATGTTTTTTTAATTACAAAAATAAACATTAAATGAATTTTTTAACAATCAATTAAACAATTTAAACTACATAGTTTTTCGTGAATAATTCAATCAATTAACAAAATAAAAAAATTAAAAATAAATATAATTTTGAAAGTTACGAACCTTTGCTTCAACTAAACATTGCTGTATTTCATGAATATTTAATATAATTCAGTTTCAGTGAACATGGGAACATTACCACCGGTTAAATATTAATTAATATTTAATTATTAAATGTAGTAATCTTTACTTAACTCCATAATTGAAGTTAAACTGACTAGATGCATATTATAATGTATTTAATTAACTAAAATATTGCTAAAAACTACATTATTATGAACTATAGATTGTTAATGTTGAAACATGTCTTTCATGCTGAAATTCTGAACTCTTTTCTTTACATTTTGTTTCGATTTAAAAGTAAACACACTTTTCAAAAACTATATATGTATATATGTATGTATAGCACTTGACTTGACTTTAAAGCCCATTAAATTAGCATTTGCACACTATTTTATAGTATTCAAGTCCTTCAAAAGAACAATTTTTCAGAAAAATAGTGTAGTTGGGAAAATTTGTACAGTCAGCTTATTTATTGAATAAAAATTTTAATTAATAAAAATGAATTATTCATTAAAAGTTTTATAAATACTGAATTTAATTATTGTTTATTTAATAAAAAAAATTGTACTCTCTGTTATAAATTTTTATTCCTTTTAACAATAAAAGAAAATAAATGAAAACTTGTTAGAGTTGCAAAATTCATTTAATTTTAAATTTTATATTCAATTGTAGTAAATATTCTCAATACAATTTCAGGACAAATTAAGCCCTTTTCCTTATTTGTCATAAAGTTTATAAAGTAAACAAAAACGACAACTTTTTAGTTATAAAGTCTGTGAAAGATGCTGATTGTTTTTTATTCTCTATACATCTGAACAATCTTCATTAGTGAATAATTTATTCATAAATTAAATTTACACAAATAAATTTTAATAAAATTACAGCTAGTCGTATATAATATGTATATCACCTTAATTTAAATAAATATATATTAAAATGGTATAAGAAAATGTTAAAATGAATAAAAATACTTAATTATACAGAACTTGTACAGAAAAAAAGTGAATAAATGAATTTCTTTTGAATGAATATATTATTAATACACGTTGAAAGTTTTTTAATATTAAAAAAACACAATATGCACACACATACACAAATATATTGTTATTAAAAAAGAGAGGAGACGAATAATTTCAAGACGTGAACAAGAATAAAGATCAAAAATATAAAATGGGTGACGGTTTTAGTAAACATGGGGGTATGTATTATATACGTACTATATATGCGTGTTGAAATATAAAAGGGAAGAAGGAAACGGGCGACGGACATTGCACGAATCCGGGGCTATTTTGCTTTATCCCTCAAGGGGGCAATTGAGTGTCGTCACAGAAGAGTCATTCGGTATTCTGCGACAATAAAACTTGATAGAGATTTTCATCTCTGCACAAATTCCAGACAAAATCTACAGTTATGACAAATTTAATTCTCCCCCTTAACCATTTTTCTTTTTCTCTCTTACACACAGAGACAATTTTCCACCACTGTTAAGCATCCCCCTTGCACACACCTTATAATTTTCTTACTGTTTGGAAAAACTTTTTGTTTGTTTGGCGTGTACTTGTATAACAAAGAAAATATTATCATTTAATTCTCCACACGTTGACTTACTTTTCCATTTTTGATAACATATGTCTTTTAGTAAAACTATATACATACATATATATATATATAATTTTTGGGAAAGAAGGGGAGTAGAAAACTTTCTATTATATTGTGTGTAGTAAGCATTTATCACACAAAAGGAAGTTAATTCGTGCACAAATACATACATATGAAGAGAAAAGAACGTTCAACAAGAAATCGTATAGCAGGAAAAAAGTTAAAGAGAAGAAAAAAGTTTCATTTATCTGCTGATAAGTGCAAAGAAATTGTGTTCAATCAGAGCCAAACTACTACTATACTATATACGAAGTTATTTTTAAAGAAATGAAATATTTATCTTTTATCGTTACACTTTACATTACTTGATTTGAAATCTAATTGAAACTGTACAACTTTTTTTTATTGAGAAATTTTATTGAATTTTATTATATAAAGAATATAACACATTAAATAATATAGTGCCTTCATCTTGTATTTTCGATTAAAAAATTTATGTACAAAACTACATCATTTCCTCATTACTTAATTAAACTCTATACTGTGACCGAAAACTAGTTTTTTTATAGGTAGAAAACTAACGTTAATTTTTACGATATTCATAAGCATTATAATGTTTTATGAATTCTGCACCATATTATTTTTTGAATATTATAATTTTTATTAATATTAAAACATAAATTTTTTAATATTTTGTGCACAAAACTATTTTTTTTTTCATTTAACAACTAAATTAATTTTTAGTAAACTAACATTTTCATGTTTTGTATATTTTTTATAACTATTACATTCAATTCTCATATTTGCATATGTTCGGAATAAAAAAGCATATAACATTTTATATTTTCTTGTATTACAACCATTAAATCGAAAATATGAAACACAAATAGAAATTTTTAACAAAAGTTGTTCCATCTCTCATTTTTTACTAATTTATTTTGGAAAAGTTGTATGACGTATATACACTTAACGAAATTTTTTCCTTAATATTATCCTTTTAAAACATTTTAATAAATAAGTAGGCACTTTAAATCCATATTAAATAATTAATTTCATCTTAATATAAGAGCAATTAAATGTTGTAGAATATTCTAAGCACTTAAAATTATATTTACAATTCACAAACACACACATTAATATATATTTACATGTATATGTGTGGTTAAAACTAGTGGATTTTCCTTCCTCTAATTTATTTTATTGCACAACCCTATTTAAAAATTAATAAATGTATGTAGAAGTGTATTAACACCACCTCCAAAAGGTAAGTGTAATTGATTTGAGGTAAAAAATAGCTGAAAAGCAAATAAGTTTACAGTAGTCCTGTTGTATTTTCAAGGTCACATGACAGATTACAATTGTACGAACTAATCAACAAAAAGGAAAATCAGAAAATGTATAAAGTGTCAAAAAAAAACGTTTATAATATTACTAGTTTTAATTTGAGCAGATATAAACGACTGCGCCTCGGTGACTGCGCCAGTTTAATATATGAAGAAATTTATAAAAATTGGTGCAATACGTAAACTTCTAATTGCGTTTTAAATAATCATGAGGTAAAAGGTTTAAAAATTAATACTGTACTAGATTCTTATATGATTAATACAAATAAAAGCTTTTGTATCTTTGAAAATCTTAGAATATAGATTAAAATCGATTGTCTTAGAAGATAGGAGGAATAACATTTATACTAGATATATTGAAAAATTGGTCATGTGACTTTTAAGATTATCTAATTCAAAAGTAGTGTAACACTAAAAATATCACGGTACTAGTCAATTTTGCATTTTTGAACAGATACAAACGACTGCGCCAGTTTAATATAAATTTGTAAAAAAATCACAAAAATGCGTGTTTTTGAGGAAATACGTAAATTCATAAAAGTCGTTTAAATGAAAATGAAATATAATGAGTAGTGTTTTATTAGATTCGTTATGATTAACACAAATGAAACATTCAGTAATTTACCACGTGACTTTTAAGATTCGGCGATCCAACTGTGCATATAAAAAAAGTTATATGATATTACAAAGTCGTGAGTTTTTATTGTACTTTAAGCAATTTTCAAGTGAGTTTTGTACAAATGACATCTTATTCAGAATGTGACCCCTGAGGGTGTTCAGATTTTGTATATATATATAGATATATAAAGTCACAAACAAGAAACGGAACTCACATACACACAATATAAGAAAAACGACGACAAAATCCTTATACTCTTTTCCCAGCACGAATCTTATAGTATGGTAGTAGTATAGAAACCAAATCGAATCATTTCCCCTCTTATATTTCGAAACCTCACTATACCATATATAGTACCCCAACAGTAATACTTTTTCATGTGTAAGTATGCACTGTGTGTATTTTAACATTGTCCGGATATAAAAGCGGATGAGACTCTGTGGAGTGGGAGAAAGAGGACATTTTTGCAGGAAATTTCTTTGTACGTAATATCCACAAGTTTACGACCAATTTAAGACTGACAAATGTCATCATGGTTTTTCTTCTCTTATTCTTATTTTATTTTTTTTTGTGTTGTTGTTATCATCACTTGCAATTCGGCGACCAAAGGCCACAAAAAATATATATATTTATTCCAATCCAACAACATTTTTTCAAACACATAATTTTCCAACCCCTTATTCTTAAACATTTTGTTGTTGTTGTTTATTTTTGTTTCCGCTTATTTTTCGAGACATATTTCTTTAGAGTGGGCTATAAAAAGCTCTAAAAGAATGGGATTGGTGTATTATAATGCGTGTATAAAGTTGTTTTTTTTTACTCTTTTGGAGTGAGTGTAGCAGCATGTCTATGAATAATTTACCACAGTTACCCGCTTATACCACCACCATACAACGTCTTTTCTTTATATACCTAATATTCACGAATGTTATACAAAAATGACGACCAAAAAGTCGACCTCACCTTTATATACATCTAAACGTCCGCGACAGAAAGAAGAAGTAACACAGGAACAGAAAAAAAACAACGAATTGAAGCACATCCGCACGAAACCTTCGAGAATAATGATTTTAAAATTTTAATGAAATGGCGGTATGTGTGTGGCGGTTGGAATTTTTTTTTGTGACCACAAGAATATAAAGAAAAATGACACGTTCTGCAAATAATTTCTCCTTTCTATGTTACTTTATATCTTTTTTAAATTACCACATTCTTCCATTTTTTTTTATGTAAATTTGAGAAAGTGTTAATAAAGGTCCTTATAATTATTTGTTTGCATAATCATTTTTTTATCATCTTGTATAATTGAATAATATTTTAATTAAATAATATTTTAGAAAATTTTCATGTCAAGGGTTCGTACTTTCTAATAAATTTTCAGAATAACTAATTAGCATTTTTAGCATAAAATTACATAAAAGGGCAGTAATGAAATTAGCCTTTACATATACATAAACAAAATTTTTATATGAATAATTCAATTCCAACGAAAAAGAGGCATACACAGCACAGTTTAAAATATAATTTTTTGCGTAGCAAATTTTCTTTTTCCATATAGATTATAATGTGAATCTGGGGAAAAAAGAGTTCTTGATGGTGCATCTTTAGTCATCCAACACACACACAAAAGAGTAATGGTTTACATTCAAGTGCAGAATCATGTACACACACCCAGATACGAATTGCAGAAAGGGGTGAAATGAATTTCGGACAGTATAAGTGTATATGTATATAAAGAGAAAGAGAAACAGAGAACGAGAGGACTGTGTATATTTACACCGCCCCCCCTTCTTGCTGAGGGCACGTTCGCACAAACACTGTCATACATTAACCCTGTGGCAATTACTACAACAGTATATGGTAGCCACAAACCCAACTCGACACACTAAATAACTCCACTACAATGAATCAAATGAAAGCCAGGCTAGAAAGCTTTGGCTCGGCGGTCGACATCGTCACCCAACATATAAACACCACCAACCAAACGTATAACGGCGGCTGTGGAAGCTTTCCAAAAATTTAAAAAAAAAATAGGGAAACCTTAACAATGTACGACGTTTGCATTTAGGCGTAGAATACATTTTCAGGAAATCAAATTTTAATTTTGTAAATTTTTAACACGAATTAATAATAATTTATATTCATAATTAGTTTTTTTCTAACTCCATCTGCTGTTCGAAAGTGGAGCATTTATACTTGTTTGAAAAATGGAAATGTTAGTTTAGTAAAAATGACATTTCTTTCCACACAAGCGGGGAAAGAAACGTCAACATGAGATTTTCCTCCCTTGGGTAAGAAGAAGTCTCGGAAGAAGTGGAATATTGTTTAATAAAATACAGTACATATTTTTAATTAATTTTGTCGGTCTGTTATCTTTTTTGTGAAATATCTATTACTCCTAAATTGTTAAAAGCTTGATGAAAAGGATTATTAAAGTTGAAAGTACATATATAAAAAATAATAAGTTATAACAAAGAAGATAATAATTATTTTTCTAGCTAAAATTTTTAATGCAATTACTATAACTATTGTTACAAAGAAAATATGAATTTAAAAAAATACAAAGGCTAATTGTGATTTTTCCTTCATAATAAGAAAAAAACTTATAAAGAAAGAAAAGTTAAAGGTTTTTCTCAGCGTTTATGTTAAAAGCGAAAAACAGAAGCCATATAATAAGAAAAATATTATTTACATCGTGTATTTTAAAGCTTATACTAATGAGAAAATATGAGAATAAAAAAAATAGACATCATGCATTTGAAACTTTGTTAAATGAAACGGAAATCACTAAATCAAATTTCTTAAAAATATATCTATTACATGCAATCGAACAAGTTTTACTTTACTCAAACTTGCTTTACTAAATTTTAGCTGAAAAAATGTCTTTAAAAACAATGCAGCTGAAGAGTTCTAGTAAAAAGCATTTTATAGAGGAATGATTGCAAAATATAAAATAGAACTGTCAGTAAGATTCATTGAATAATAAATAAACGAAAGTTATTAAAAAAATTGTGTTCGTGGAAATTGGATTAGACCAAATGCAAAATTGTAAACGTATTCGGAAAATTCATCCTCATTTCCATGAAAAGGCGTAATTACCCAATAATTGATGAAATTTTTAGATGCACATACATATGTTTCAAAAACGAAAACCCCAAACCGATTTCTGTTATAAAGGATTAGATTTTTATTTCTTAGTGACATTAGAGCCGTTTAGAACATTATAAGAAAATAGCAGTTTATAACAAAGTAAATGAAGTATACATACATAATTAAATACTTATTCAAAAATAAGGAAAAGGGAATGGAAAATATATAGCAACAGTATGTAATTTCATTATTGTAAAAGGCAAAGCTCTGTTAACAGGAAAATTCTTATAGTATTAAAGTAACAAAAACTAAATGTTAGAGTAATAGAATATGCATATTAAAGAAAGAGAAATACAAGAAGCTTAATATGAAACTCATTTATTTTTCTAACATATACACTTAACTTTATACAAAAATTAATTAAAACTTAACACTATACTAGTACATATCAAGTCTAATTACATAAAAAGAAAATCAAATCAATACAAAAATCTATCAAATTGTGAACATATTCATTGA
This sequence comes from Oryzaephilus surinamensis, assembly GCA_004796505.1. Classification (NCBI taxonomy): domain Eukaryota; kingdom Metazoa; phylum Arthropoda; class Insecta; order Coleoptera; family Silvanidae; genus Oryzaephilus; species Oryzaephilus surinamensis. Next base: position 10,149 of record SSSI01007526.1, on the reverse strand, counting down.
AAAAAATTCAAATGCAACGTATTTTCTGTGACAGTTATGATTAATTTATATGTAAAACGTTCCAGTAGTATGAGGAATTTATACATTATATGTATATGTGTGATGTATGCAAAATGTATTATTAGATAAAGCCTAGAATATATAACAAAAGCTGGCATATACCGGCCATATAATGTATAATGTATCTATGTGTAAGTGTATGTGCTCTTTAAACTGTAATTGTATGACGCGACACGTTGCAAAACTGTTTACTTTACGCTAACATTATAGGGGTTGTCACCATTTTAACAATGTTAGAATTTTTTTAACACCCCCACACAAATACGCACATTTCAATACGAAAAAAAATATTATAATTGCTGATTAAATTTCAATCTATATATTTTATTTATTGAAAAATCAATTAATTAAATTCAATATTTTATAATTATATGTATAATACATATTAATTACTCGTATTATTGCTTACGGTTATATATTTGTATGCTAATAATAGATTAAGGCCTCTTTTTCCCATTTACTATATAGTAGACTATATCAATTACCTACAAACTAGTTAATTAACTATGAAAGCGTTCCTGAAATTCTCTCAGAAAATTTGCCTTGAAATTCTGAATTTAATAACAACAAAAGTGATAAAAAAAAATGATATATTAGTATGTAATTGAGTCTAAAAACTCCTCTTTACTAGACCAAAGTCAATTAAATTACAACCCCATTACAAACATAGTAACACACTTACACATATGTATATGAAAACTTTTCTATATAATAAAATGCGAGATAAATTTTTCAGTTCCTAAATAAAATTATTTATTCAGTTAAAGTTTGTTAGTTAAAGTTTAAAGTGGTTTTCCATATAAATAAACCGAGCAATTAGAAAAACAAGTTTAAATTTGTACAGGTAAAAGAGAAAAATATAAAAAGTCTGTGTATATGTATTATAGGTTTGTATAATCGAACAAAAAAAATCAATAAGACAAAAAAGCAATCTGTAAACCGATCGGAAGGAATTTCATCTCTCTTATAGGTATATACATATATATAGAGAACAAAACGAACTTCTTTTATTTAAAGTTTCACCGGGGGAGTTTTTTTTTCTATTGCTGCTGTCTTCTTAATCTTTTGGTATAGTATTTGATAGGGAAAGATATATATAGAGGAAAATCTACAAGGATATACGCTTATATATTATATTGTGTGTATCGAATTTCATGTATAAGAAGAAGACAAAATCGGCACCGACAAAAAAAAATAATATGACAAGCTTGATTTTCATCTTGTTCTTATAATATAAGAAACATTCTATTCATCAATCGATTAACTGAGATGGCAATACAGTTTTTGATATTTGTTTCATTTTATTATATATATATAATATATAGAAAAAAAAATCACATAGAAAAGCTTTAACAAATTCATTTATCACTATAGTAGAAAACTTTCAGGATAGATCCCTTTAATGGGATCACATTTAGATAATAATATTGGTCATTTATTTACGAACAGACTGTAGAAAAAAGTCAACATTTTCGCTCGTTTATTTCTCTTTTATTATTTGCCAAAAGTTGTTTCTTCTTTTCTTCGTTTTGTTTTGTCAAAATAAGTAATTTAAATGTAATTTTAAAAGTGTATATAACAACAAAAACACAAAATTTATAATTACTTCATTTTCGTATGCTATATACGTGTCGTAATAACTGTTAAAATAGATAATTATTATTATTAGCGTGTAGTTGGAAAGCTTGCTTGCTTAGTGTGTATTTAAAATAAAGGCAAAATAGTTTTCGTGGCTCATTTATGGCTATTGTTATTAAAATTAAATTGGAACATCATGTTATTACACAATATACATATATACACTATATGTTTTTTTAGATTACATCTCTACAACTTAACTAGATTATTTTCAGGAAAATTGTAAAATGCAACATAGTATTTTTCAGTGATGTAGTTTGAACTTTTAATGTAACTGTAACAATAAGACTTTTTTTTATAAATTTTTATCTAAACAAACATTTATGTCAAATTAAAGAAAATATATTTTAATTAACCAAATTTCCAATTACACACAAAGTTTGTACATCTTGCAAATAGAGTAGAATAGAAATGATTGTTTTGTTAGAAAATATATTCAACTAAACCTAACAGGTAAGCAATTATGTTTCAGTTTAAATTAAACAATGACTGCTATATGGTTTGTTTCGTATGCACACCACAAAACCAACCCTCCCATTAAAACAGTACATACATTTTCAGTTTGTGTGTATTATGCGTAAATTCCTAAAATATATCTAAACATCTGTTTTTACTAGTTAAGGTCTTTGCAACAACGAAAACGTACACGTGGTAAAATTGCGCTGTATTTCAATATAGAAAAACGCCATAAGTAACTTTTTGGAAAAATTTACACAAGTCCGATAGAAATTCTGTAAACGGATTTAGGTTCATTGGGTTCCATTTTATTATAAGGCTGTATTTAGTCTGTTTCAAAATTAGAGGTGAACATTTTTACAAAAAGACGTAATTTCTTTCTTTGTGTATTAGCACACTTTAACAAAACTTTACTAATTGTTCAATGAATTGCAAGAACGAATAATACCCAATTTCGTGTATTTCGATATATGTACACATACACAATATGCCAGTTGTAATGGTCATCATATTAAATTCAATTATATATCTTCTTCGACATATCCACACACAGCAGCCATCATATTTTTCACAGACAACAAAAATATAAACATCTGCCGTGTACAATATGAGTATGTTATATTTTTTGGCATGTGGATTTATTGAATTCATACGTGATCAAAAAACTTACCATCGAAAATTTTTATTAAATTTTTTTACCATGCCGCCCCCCATTCTTTTATATCTATACTCTATATAATATTATTGACAAAATAATATATATAAATAAAAAGCAATTTACTCCAAATTTTTCATAAAAATTGATATAATTCAACAACTAATTTGAACCCTGTGTAGGAATTACATTTTTTTTTTGTTTCTGAATTTCATTTCCGCATATGTAATTGTACATATATTTGTGTGTAAGTTAACTTTTCATTTGAAAACTCAACTATATATGTATGTATATTTTAAAACCACATACACATCAACTTAAATAATTTAGTATAAACGAAAATTATAAATTTAATATAATATCTGTGAGCGGATGTAAAACTCTTGGGCTGTATATTATTTCGTTTTTGACAGCACACAACAAAATTATTAAACTTTGATAATATATGGAGGGAGAGATCGTATAAGAATAAAATTAATTTGTTAGCTAAAAGCGCAAGCTTTTTATCTCGATGCCAAAAAAAACACACAATAACAAACGTATTTGATTTGGTTGCTAAAAAAAGGCAATAAACACTTTTTTAATGCCATATTTATATTCCTTGTGTCTGTTTTCCAAAATGTGTTCGAGGGTTGTAAAAAAAGATTCTTTTTAAAAAAAAATGTGCCACATAATCATATGTTCTAATATTTCTTTTTTGGACTAGGAGAAAAGAACAAAGGGAAAATTTTATATTGTGTATATATGTATAGGAAAAAAGGTAAAAAGAATATTATTATTTGGTGAAGTAGACTATATAAAATGGCGGGGGGGTTGGTTTGGGGTATGTTATGTAGATGTCTTTCACTATTACGTGTTTGTTTCTTTATAAGTGTATAGTTGTAAATATTCTTATACATACATTTTTCTCTCTCTTTGTACATTTTTCTATCTATACAATATAAAAGGATACAAACACTCTAACATACTATATAATAATAAATACTTGGTACACGGAAATAAATTCAATTTATTTCCTTCCCATTTTCTTTTTGCCCGCATATCTTTTGCCAATAAAATACTATTTTCCTGTATTAAAGAGGTATATACATACAAAATTTTATTTTATGATTTATTTTTACTAAACACAGATAAATGAACATTATAGGCATTTTATGTTATAAATGGGTATTTAGAAGAAAAAAATTTGCTCAACCAAAAACTGGATGACTTTTTAAAATATATAATTTATGGCTTTTGATTTATTATAACATGAATATAAAATATATTTGTATATACATGTATATATTTTTCTCTCTATACCGGTCATAAAATTTCTACTACATGTATCGATTTAGTACAAAAGGATATTTAAATTTTTCTTTTCCAATATATACATATATATTGTACGTATGTGTATAAGACCAGCTATTTTTACGCTAAAATGGCTTCCAATAATATTCATGTTTCCTACTTTCATGTCATAAATCTTGACTTGGGAAAACTGTATACTGGTATATGGATATATATTATATTTTATAATATGAAGTTTTACATATATGAAAGAATCCAGACTTATGGGTGTATAATATGAAATAAAAGAACTGAAATAAAAAAAAGCAGGAGAGAAAAAGGAAAAATTGATACTGACCTATTGAATGACATTTTCAAGAGGTGTATATTAAAAAAAAAACGGTAGCACATGTTTAGTTTAAATCTCTTTGAAATACGATATACAACTAAATCTTTTTCATTCGAACGTTGAATTTCATTTTTCAGGAATAGTGAAATATTTATTTTGTATTAAACTTCTATAAATAGGAAATTTTAAAGTACTTTTTAATGATTGAATGTTTAATTAATCATTGAATCTTTACTATAAAATCTCAAATCTCAAATACATATGTATATGTATGTTTTTTGTCCATTATACACAATTTATTTAAAAATATTTATTGTAAAATGCAGTAAACATTTTCAAACAAACTCATTAATGTAAAAGTTTCATATTTCAATGTGTTTCAGAGCTTTGGGCATAATTAGATGCATTTTAAATGTAAAAAACACAATTTTTTCCTAATAAATAAAACAATTCTAACTGAAACATTTATATTTAATTATTTTACACCGGTTTTATATTGTGTATTTTTTATAGGAGTATTATGTTATTTTATTATTTTTCCATTTTACACTACAATATGTTTTTTATATACAAAATTCATATCTAATCTCTTCAGCAATATATAAAATAGATACAAGATAATATGATGTAGAAAAATGTATCAATTTTTACTATGGTACAAATTTTTTCAGAAGTTAATGTATTGTCATAAATCGATTAGCATGAAAAGTAAATTTCTGACAGCATTATTTAATAAATTTTTCAAAAGGTTTATAAATTTTTAAAACACTATACTAAGCAGTGTATATAAAAGTAACTATCTCATCGTACTTTTTTTTTTCTATTTGATATAAAACCTTTCCTCTTTGATATGGAAAATAACATCAGGAATAAATGAAAATAATCATTCTAAAATCTAATATATACTACAAGGATCAAAGGTGAAAGACTAAATAAAAATAAATGTTTCTCTTTTTTTATCGGAATTCGGAAAATAAACTATTTTTTCCACTAGAGTATAAAATTATTGCGAAAGTACAAATTTAGATATTAAATCACCTCATTGGAAAGTTAATCGGTTTATAAAATGCATATTTCCATTAAGAAAATCCTCTTTCCCTATTTAATAATAACGAGAGATGTTCAAGTAGTATTTGATACTTTGATTGGTTTGCATTGTTTTAATATTGTTTTAGTAAAAGAAGCATAAAACGCTTTTTATAAAAACTATTTATTTTGGAAACGTATACGCCGATATATTCACAAACAATGTTTTTTTAAAAATAAATATTGTTTGTTGCTTGTTGCTTCAAATAACATTAAAAAAGTATTTCTGTATAGTATCGCAAATTGGAATTGGAAAAATATACCTAGGCAAAATATTTTTCATTAAAACTTAATACAAAAAAAAAAGAATAAAAAGAATAATCGTTTCCTTTATAAGTTTAATGATGTGTTAATAAAATTTATAATAATATTTAAAAAGGCAAACACACTTTTACTAACATCATCATTATTATCATCATCTAGTATATATTTCAGAAGTAAATAATATTCGTAGCAATTTTGTTAAACATTCTATAAAAGCCATTATAAAGTTGTTATCTCATTTTAATGATATTGTGATATAGCTTTGTTGGATATCAGCCAGTATACGCGAATTGGTGAAATTCGTGGTTTTTCTTTTTATTATCTTATTATTGCTCCAGTTTAAATTTATTTCGTTAAGAAAAAAAATACATATCATAAGAAAAAATAGACCAGAAAAAAGGAATAAAGTAAAAAGTTGATAAAATGAAGCAAAAAAGATAGTACAAAGATTTTAAATTTTTGGAGCAATAGATAAACGACCTAAAGAAATATAACTTGTATATTAGGTTCAAAATATACATAATTACTAATATGTAACTATAGTTTTCTAAGGAACCAAACAGAAGATCAAAATCAAATACAAATGATATCAAGATCAAATGATATCAAAATCATATGAATATTAGATACTAAATTAAAACCCAAATATATATTATCAATAATATTGCATGTGAAAAACTATATATCAATATCAAAAAATCAAATAATATTAATACTTCACGATATCAAAACTGATAAAATGATGAAACAAAAAAAAACAATGTGTATATTTTAAATTATTGGGCCAGCAGCCAAACGATTGAAAGAAGTATACCTTGTATATTTAGGTTCAGAATATATATTGCTAATAAATAATTTCATTAGGGGCCAAACAGAATTGAAAAGTCAATATAAATTTGTTGAAACCCTCTCCGTTTTTGTAAAAGGTCTGCCGGTTGTACGGAGTGAAAATTTAATTTTTCCTCAAACTTAATGTATTTTAATCTACCATTACCCACACATTTTATCATTTTTAGAATATAAATGAATGTCGTTTAATTACACTTTAGTAGTCCAATTTAATGGACCACCTGCGCTTATATTATTACAAACACACACACACACACATATACGTACACACAGAAAAATATTTGTAAATTCGCTGCTTTCATCCCCCAACATTTTTTTTTTTGTAAATATTCATCAACCCACACATTTTCTAATTAGTTAACATTAAAGCTGTACCAAAGGATTTATAATATATAATATATAAAATAATGACAATATTTTGTTAAAAATAAACATTGAATACGACTTTTTTTCTGTATAAAAGTACATCTCATCGTTGGTGTTGTCGTTTATTTTTCATATTCGTTTCATTTTTATTCATAAGCTTTTTTTTCGTATTTATGATACATAATAGAGCTGTAATAAAGTCCGGGGTTTAGGTTAGGTACGTGATAAAATGTTCCAGGGGTCGATTTATGGTTTTTGATTCGAAAAACGTTATATGCATGTATATAGAACATATGCGCACATTATTCTGCTTTATAATTTTTTTTACAAAATATAACATTATTATATGTAGGTACATATACTTATTATAGTTAACAAAATAAAAATGGAACTATACATAAAGGGATGCAATAATACCATCTTAAAGTTGTTAGCGAAGCTTATTATTATTTTTTTTAATCGTTAGAAATGTTTCCAACAAAATACTATTCGATTTTGCTTTGACTGTATCGAAAAGTGAATTCAAAGAAATTCGTTGTTAACAATGTTAACACGTAAACTGTATAACAGCGCACAATTTTTCCATATGTGTACAATTCCTTTTTATAAAGCTATAGTTCCTTTTAGAAAACTTCAAAATGAAATATTCCACATTGATGTTTTCGCTAATAGCCTAGGAAATACTAACAGCAAATATAATAAAAAGTTAAACCTCGAAAGTTATAATATTTTTGCAGTGTTTCGTAATAACTGGAAGCATATAATTTTTTCCTCATTGTATAATACAACACAATTCATTTTTATATTATATAGATATGTACTTGTTTACGTGTATGTGTGTTTAGTTATATATCGTTCAGTAATTGATTGCACACTCAGTTGTTCTCTTATTTTTCTTACCATTTCAGAAAAGATCTATTGTGAATTTCTTTTGTCTCTTCTGGCCTCTTTTAGGGAGGCTGGCAAGTGAGCTTTTCCGTTTTTCAGACCACCTCCTCCATACAATCTATTCGATTTTATTTTATTCTTTTCTTAAATATAATGTACTGCAATATATTACACATATACAGTGTGTCTAAAGATATAACAAAATGATATCTGCGCATTAATTCTGTCTTCTGTTAGTAAGTTAAAGCGACAATAAGCCTAATTCTTAATCCCTAGCAGAATGAGATTATATTTTTGATTTCAACTAAATTCATTCAATTCAAATATTATCAAAACCAAATGATATCAAAATCACATGATTATCAATGCTAATTACATAAATATTAAATAATATCTAAATCTAAATGCACTTCTAAACACATCATATATATGTCGCAGGCTTTTTCTAATATCAGTCTTATTATAATACGCACAAAATGTGTTTTATAATTTGTATAACAATTAAATTTCCTCCTTCTTTTATAGATAATGTAGATTATTTGTTTTGACAAAAAAACTTAGAATTTGTATCCTACTCATAATGATGACCTTGACTTTACAAAGAAAATATTGAAAAATCTATGAAAAAAGGAAGAAAAGTAGATAACTTAGAATGTGTAAAAGCCTAGGCGTATTATAATAAAACTCATATTAGAAAAAGACCGCGGCGACATATACATGCATATTTCAGTTTAATTGCCTTTTATAGAAATAGTTGGCAAACACTTGAGCATGCCTGAAATATATTGAAAAATAATGTTCGTAATAAAAAGAAAATACACGTAAAATTCTTGTAAATATTTAGTATTTTAGTTGTAACGTTGCAATTGATGGTGTTTTCGTTTTACAATAGAAAATTGTTTTTATAATATAAATGCATGTATAAAATCATTCGTGTATATACAGTTCGTTTTTTTTTATCTTCTTTTTTTTACAAATTGCAAAGATAGAAGGCAATAAAATAAAAGGGTAAAAACAAGTATAAAAAATACGTACTTCATCCCTATAGATACCTGATTCAATATTCCACCCCATTGCCGAGTGTAATGTATTGGTCATTAATTTTTTTTTCACAAAACTCTTTCTTTTTCTTTCATGTTGCACTTTTCTTATAACATATATATACATGCGTATTACCTATACATATACAATATATACGTATAAAAGATCAATAGCTTTAAAGAAAAGAATAAAAAAAAACTTCCAACAATTTTACTTTATACAAAAAAAAAATCCACCATTTATTCCTTTCTGGGGGGGATTTTTATTCTGTTTCCTTACCACATCATTATTATTGACACACTCACATCTTGAAATGGGTGAATAGTATAAACCCTATATAACTATACCATATACCACCACCAATATGGTATATATAATATTAAAGTGCCAAGAATTGAACAGTTTCTCTTTGGGGGATGTTTATATTGGCCAAAGTGTGAAAAATACTTTTCGGGACCGCCTGATTCATCCACCCACACACACATTCGCACAAAATATATATATAAAAGTACTTTGAGCGTGATCATCATTCCAACAACTGAAGAAATATATATATATAAAGTGTAGAAGCTTTTCATTTCAATTATATACGTTCTGACAATCACATATTATATAAACTTCTATAATTACTAGAAAAACAAAAATCGATCGATATACTCGTAAACTCGTATACGTATTGTATTCGAACACAGTTAAATTAAAACTAATTATGAAAGACATTTCAACATTTTCTATTGGAAAGGAAAATTAAATAGAAAATGTTGAAGGATGATTTTTCTATATACAAATGTGTAGATTCTTTTTACCTAAGGATTAAATCAACTTAACACCTTGTATACATTTATAAACCCTTTTGTATATATCAATGTTGTCCCTTCTGCTTGGAATAACTAAGATGGAAAAACATACACATTTTATGAAAGAAAAGTAAACCGTAAACATAAAAATGATCTATTTATGTATGGAACCACTATATATATAGTATTATATGAAGAGAGTGTTCAGGGGTTCTAAAAAGAAACTATGTGTTTTTTTTTCTTCTTTTCCACACACAGTTACACCCGTTATTCTTATACACATATATATATCTCTTCATCCAACAACTCCTCCTTTTTCTTTATCACGTCGTTTCTTTTAGATCTCGACGGCCTTTTTATATGGAGACATTTTTTCTTCTTTTCTCTTGGACAGGGATTAAATGTTTTTCATGCTGACGGTGTAATAT
>SSSI01007524.1:49440-61513 GCA_004796505.1 Oryzaephilus surinamensis | reverse complement strand
TAAAACATTTACGGAAATAATAAAATTGTTATATGTATTTGTCGGTTACAAATTTTACCACTGATGCAGCTTTTATAGTAACTCCAGTTAAATTTCTATGGCTGCTGTAAAAGGTTTTATTTTCGTAAAAGTTAAATTGTCCATTGTAAAATCCTATTTTTTTCACATGGTTAGAGGGAGAACCCAAATTAAATAAAGAGTATAATAAATAAAAATCCTTTCTATATTTGAAAGACTATATAGCAATTATTATTTCAGCATCCATACGCAATGGAATATCCACAAGAATATTGTTTTCGTTCACTTTAAAATTATATATTATCAACCATTTATAAATAAATCTAAATAACTTTAAATCTTTTATCTAAAAGTTGAAAATTATCCAATAATAATGAAACTTGATTTTTCTTTAGATATAGTAATAGTTAAACCTCATTAAAAAATAAAAATATGTGTTTTGTTACTCCAATTCAAATCTACAATAAAACAAATTTTATTGTAAGTTGACGAATTAAATATTTTCATTGATTTGTTAACAACAACTGTTATTCGAGCGTTAGAAAGTTCTAAAAAGTTTCGTTGTAATGTGACAATATCTAAAATTAATAGCTACTCCTATTATAATTTAATTTGGGTTTTCTTTTGGTTTTTGTTACTTTTTTTATTGGAACAAAATAAAAAATAACATAATGTACAACCAATATCGTTTAAAAAGTCAACAATTTAGCTCTTGTTGCAACAGTTGCGAATCAGTTATCACAATATAGAGAGAAACTAAAAGTAGTACTTTCATATTCATTCAGAAATATACTAAAACTACAGTATTAACTAGGATCCATTAGATTCGAGTTTAAAGTATGAATTTTCTATATGAAAATTGTGTTTCATTAAGGTATATAAAGTTTCTTTGTAATAATTTAAAAAGAAAATAGCTGGTACATTTAACTATAAAAACTTTTCTTCATAATGGTATTCGACTTACAGAATAAATTATCTTTGATGTTTTTTTACGAATGCTTTAAAGTTAAACCATATACATATTATTAAATTGATTTTGATATCACGTTCAGAAATACGTATTCATTAGGAAAAATTTAAATAAATAATAAACCTTTTATCTATGTAGTTGTGCATATGTGCATAGTATATCTATTTCGAATAAAGCACGGCTTTAACAATAATAAATAATGTACAAATGTGAAACTACATACTACATACCATATACATATATCTAAAAAGCTTTTTTTTGTATAATATTTATCTATAGTAAATTAAAATCAATGCATATTCATTTTCTTATTATTCCTTTTTTGACTCAATAAATTTATAGTAAAGTATTTCCAAAATGAAAAAGATCCCACCAAAAATTACTCCACCGTAGAAAATGAGATAAACCAAAAAAATTTGATTATTAGTAACAGACACAAATTGCTTATTGGCCATACAAATAGGTTTTTGGGCAACACCCAAGAGTATTTCCCGATTGAATATTCCTCTATCAATAAACCTGGACAGACTGAAACATTCAAAACCGTTTTTACAGCAGTTTCTCTGCAAAATTCCACTAGCTTACGTAATAGAAAATAACTCTTTATATTGCGACTTTTTCGGTGCTAAAAGGCAAGCTTTTGCATGTGGATACAATTCAATTTCGCCCAATTCACAAATAGTTTCAGCATCAAATAATCTTGCAATAACAGGATAGGACTGTGATGGTTCCGAATGATACGCATATACTCCAGTATGCATTCTTTTAACACCCTCTGGAATTGGTATATATTCTATTGGTGTATGATTTAAACGAATTACTTCAGGATCGAAAATATTTTTCAAATACGTTCTCGTATATGGAGCATCTTCGGCGGCTAATTTTAATCTGGCATCCATCATTTCAGTCAGAGTGGTCAGTTTTGGTGTTTCAGCATCTACTAACGCTGAAACTAACGCAGATGTATAATAATTGTACAAAATAACTGAAAGAAATAGCAAAATGAAGAGTAATATTCTTGTTACAATGTGAGTTGAGTCCGTTACGGAGAAACCTGAAAAAGCCGTTAAAAAATTATTTGAAATCTTATTAAATTTCAGGTTTTCAATTTGTTACCTTGTTGAGACAATGCACCTGCTAAAGCAATCATACAACTGGGTATGGTATAATAATAATTGTCAGTTTCATTCATTTTATTCTCGACTGTGTGTATGAATTTAATGCATGCACATGTTAGTAATAGAATGCCAATAATTCCGTACCAAGTTTTTGCTGTAAATGGCTTCAAAATTTCGTGAGACCATTTACTATATACGCCAGGATTGCGAAACATAAAGCAAGGACTGAATGTGTGCAATTAGTAAAATAAAATAAATTATCCTTAATGGTCCGGAACTTACTGGAATGGGTAATAACCGGGGAAGTAGTCTATCCATTCGACTGTCCCTATTTTTCTTGTAGCACCAGTTGCGGACATGTCAATTTGTTCTTCGTATAATAATTTTGAAACACCCCTGTCCATGCCATTCGATGCATTTCCGTACCAGAAATCTGTCCAAGTGTTATTTTTCCTAAAATTCTATTTTTAACACTTGCACTATCACAAACTAGATGTATAATTACGTGAAATTGTGTACAGTACTTAGTAACAAGAATATTTTGTAGTTAAATCTAGTCATAACGTCTCTATATTGATATCTGTGATCCATTAAGTGTTCATGCAAGTCGCCAGTAAAATTTACAGTCAACTAAAACACAATTTTAGAAATAAGGAATCTTTTAGAACCTAATATTTATGGTAATAATACCACAGATGCTGATTTTATGGTAACACCGGTTAAGTTCCATCGACTTTGATAAAGAGTTTTACTTTCGTAATAATTAAATTGACCATCGAAATGACCAATTTTATGTAAAGTGTTATTGTAACCATACCCAAGATTATAAAAAGAATACAACGAATAATTATTATTTATTTTATTGAATGGAATTGCAACTGTTATATCGGCATCAAGTCGTAAAGGTAGACTATAAAAAAAAGTCATATTAATTTTATTAGAATTATAAATCATTAGCCATTTGTAAATGAATCTCAGTAGTTTTAGCTTTTTTATCTGTAATGGTAATTTTGTTAAACATTTGAAGTTTAATTTTATTTGCAAACCTCTTCGAAAAGTTCCGCTTTTTTACATACTAAATCCAATACAAAACAAACTTTATTATAAGTTGTTAGATTAAATGTTTTCGGAGATTTGTCCAGAATAAATGTTGTACGAGTGGATACACCATATTGAAAAATACTTTTTTGCAAAGTAACAATATCTTAAAAAGTATCCAAGTTGATAAACTTTTATAAACACACATTTAATATAAATACAAACTTTTTTTGTTTGCACAACCCAAAAAGTAACAAAGTGAACAATTACTATTTTGTAAAAATTCAATTGTTAATTGTTGATTTAAATCTTTACAATAGATTACTCCGCAAATAGTAATTAGTAAAATAATCTTCATGTTTACGTAATGTGTAAAAAACAGTAGTAAAAGCTCATATAATCTCAAGAGACTACGTGACTATGTAGTTACTATAATACTGAACTGATTCCTTTGATATTTTATATTCGATTTTATGCAATTATTGACTAATTGAATCTGTCGATCATCTTTTTTGTCTTATAAAAAAAATTAGTAGGTATAATTCCTTTTCCTGGAATATTTTTTGATTGAACAGAAAATTGTAAAAGCAAGGTCTAATCAAATATAAAATACTCTTAGATAATTTAACGTTCATTTTCTTATTGAACCTTTAAGTATACTATTTATTATTTAACAAAATTAATTTTATATATTTTGAATTAGATACCAAAGTAAATCTGCCCATCATTTTTTTCATTAACAAAGCATTTTTTCCAAATATAGGATATATCCTATATTTAATCTATTGCCACTGATAGAAGGAAAACATTTGCTAAGAAGCATATAATAAAACACAATATATTTTCATATAATTTATTTAATCTATATTTTTATTGTTAACAGTTAACCAATAATGACAATAATAATATAATAATAAAAGAGAAAGAATTTCGTTTTCTCATTTAATAACAGCTATAACAAAAAAGCTGAAAATTAGATTTTGATTGTAAAAGTTTTAAATCAACTAGCATGTCCATTGATTTAAATTAATTAAAAACAACAAACACAGTTTGTTATTGATACTCATATTGATTCCATTCCGACAATGAGAAATATAAATTATTTATCATGTATAATAAATAGACATTCAGTCAAAATAACGTATTTTTAAATTAAAAATTTAAAAGTAGAAAGTGCTTATAAAAAATATAGTGTATGGCACCAGTTAGACGTTATTATACATGAAAAATAATGTTGAATTTTAAAATTCACGTGTAAGTCGTTCTCCTCTACCAGTCTTTTAACCAATTGGTTGATATACAAACGAGACTACCATTACATTTTTGCGGTGTAAAAGGTAATAAATACACCAAATCTATACTAATATACGTTCTACATTTTCTCCGTATACTAAATAATGGCTTTGTACAAAAATTAATTCGCTAATTATCATGATATTATATTTATTATGTATATCAGCTACTATGGCCAATTTTCATTTTAATCCAACATAACTATTTATTTACATTTTGTCTTCCGTTTTTAATTTTATTGAGAAAAATGCCTTTCTTAAAATTAAGTTAAGTATAAATTCATTTTCTAATTATTAATACAATTAATGTAATTGATATAAATATGAATAATCTAGAACAACATACAAATTAAATATAATCATAAAATAAATTTATAACATAAAAAAATGTGCTTTAAAGAAAATTCGAGATTATTATTAAATAATATTTTTACTGGTATTTACATATAATTAGAATTATTTACAAATCTCCTGAACAATAAATTCTTCATTTTATGTACAACCAAATATGACAGCTCATATAAAACAAATTCAATGTTAAATTACTAACAAACAAAAAAACCTTAAAAGTTCTACAGTAATTAAAAAAAGAATGATTTAAAATTTATTATGATCCTCAGTCTTATAAATATACAGTTTACTGTTGTCGTTTTTCTTCTTCTAACATGGCATCCAGCTCGTCTGTTAAATTTGCAAGCATATTACCAATATCATTAAGCACATCGGCAGGTTCTGCTCTCTGATTACTTCTGGCACTTTGTTGTTGTCTATTCGGTGTTGGGGACGGATGTGGGGGCAAACCTGTACGCGGTTTACCAGGTGAAAATTCAGTTTGACGACCACCTGCACGAGTTCTTATTGTGCCAGCATTTTCGTTGGCGAATGGCAGCGAATCTGATTCTGTGCTTGAACTCGACTACATAAACACAATTATTATACATTATAAGCAAAATCAAATTCATTTTACTTGCATTGTAATTACCTTAAAACTTGCATCAGAGCCATTTCTGTGCTGCAGTGCCAAAGTTTTAATTAATTCTTGTTCCTCGGCGCCCCACGATTGTGATGAATTCAATTTACATGTTGTACTATTGCCCGGCGGCGTTCCAGGCGCTGGTGGAGGCGGCAACGACAGGTCACCTTGACTATCTAACGATATGCTAAGACTATCCGAACTTGGATATGCAGGTAACGGCAATGGACTAGACGTTTGCACGTGATGTATTTCAACAGTCGTCGTATGCTCATTACCTTCGCTGTCTTGTCGTTTTGGTGGATTCGGTGGTATTTTTTTACCCATCATTGGACTGTTGTATTGTATGTGGTATTTATTATTCGAACTAATCAATTCTCTTGGTAGCGTTTTATATTGTGGATTTGAATATTTTTCTGGATTGAATTGAGGCTTTTCGAAATCGGGAAACGATTCACGGGCTTTGGCCGCTATCTTGGCAATTGGACGTGGTCTTATCACACCTCGTGGTCTGGGCAACGTACCACCACCCTCGTACAATAAAACTGTTTCATTTGTTGGTGTTATATCGCCATCATCGTAAGATCTTGGCCGCCATCCTATCGGCTGTTGATAATAAAATGTTTGAGTATTTTCAGCGTTGAACGTGTGGTGTGTTCTTTCATTGGGATCCTCTAAAGACTCTAACGATTTTCCCCTTCCAGTACGTATCTGTAACAATTTATTATCATTTCGGATTATGTTTATATGTATTTAAATGAAAAGGAAAATGCCAGTCATTTGAATTTGTGACAAATAAACATGCACTAATGGATGACAGAATTAATGAATAAAAAAAATATATATAAAAATTGTTGATGTGTTTTTCTTGTACCTTAATAGGGACTATAACATCAGTGCAATACATAGGTTGCACGTAGTGTGTGCCGCCGGCGAGTTGACGTGTCTGGTCGATCTCCCAAGGTTGGTGGAAAGAGCGGAAAGTGCTGTGGACTGTAGGAACGCCAGGCGACGGTGGACCCAAGGGTGCGTGCACCATCACGTCCTTTTACACATAAACATGCAGCTTAAGCAAAGGTAGAGCGCAAGGTAATGGCTTGCAACAAGTGCAGCTATATTCATATAATGATATTTCACATCCTCGCAATCTTTTTACGAGAATTTCATTGTTTTGCAATAAAACAATATTAACTTTATTGAGTTAATGTAAATGTGTGAATAACGTGGTAAATAATATATAAAAGCTATACATTTATAATAAGATATTTGAATTTATGGCTTTATATTTATACGTTTTTCTTTTTTCAATAGTAGTTTAATTTGCACAACATTGCCAATAAAATATACATAAAAATGCAGTGATTTTTTTTAAATAATAAATAAATTTTGTTTCATATATGGAATTGTTGTAACTTTGAACATGTTATTTTGGTGTTGTGTTTATATTATGTTTGAAATGGAAATTGTATTAAATAAAAATTCTAGATGTGAAACATCCACACTAAATATCCACGGAAAAATGAAAAAAATTTAGAAAAATAATCATGCCCAAAGTATAAAAATGCATTTTGATATAATTTTATTAATTGTATTAAGTTTGAACAAAAGAAAATATATTCAAGCACAATGTGCTAACAATGACTAACATACCTGCGTTGAATAAATTCTATTCGTATCCGAATTTATCCGTTTTCCAGCTTTAATATCCTTTATTCTTTTAATTGCTAACATAATTTTCTTTTGATGACCTAATTTTACAATACCGAACTCTTCGAGATCCTCCCACGTTAATTGTGTTACATCGTCCACAGTTTGATACCCTTGTTCTATAAATGCTGGTAAATACTCTTCTAATCTTAATAAATTCAACCATTCCTCTAAAGAGCCCTACACACCAAAGATAAATAGCTCAATAAAAATATATTGTTTTTTATATTTGTGTCTTGAAAACAATCTTACCGGAATAAATTCAGGAAGATTATCTGGTAAATTTAATTGTGCAATTTCGGCTTTAAGTTTTTTCCGATGATTGGGCTTTTTAATTCCTATTGCTGTTAAATCTTCTGGTGTCATACGTCCAATTGTTGGTAAATCATATCCCGCTGATACGAATAATTCGTAATATTCTTCAAATTGCAAATTCATCAACCACGAGTGAATAATCTCTTTATCCTTTAAAAAACATTTACACAATAACGTAATTCAACAATCCCATGCAAGTCAGTAATACACTTACTGGTAAACCCTGATTTATCATTGCTTCAATTCTACTTTGGTCTGATCCGATGGAACAAGAACTTAACGAACATCTTGGACTATTGGATGAACCTATAGTACTTCTTCCAGCTGTACTTAATGGATGATAGGATGCACGACCACTATCTAAAGATGCAGTACTGTGTCTAGAACCGGAACCAGCACTGCCACTGGAAGAACCAGGACTGTCTCTTCCAGGAGACTGCACAGAACGTTGGTAAAAAAACGATTTGCTAAATCTCTTATATAAATATTTGTATACCTGTGTCATGTCGATGCCCTGATCGTCATTTAAGCTATATTGATGGTGATAGTAGACGGCAGCTTTATGCGTAAGCACAGTTCCCGGTGGTGGTTGTAATGGGAAAGTGAATGATGGTGCTGGAAATATTGGACCAGGAGATTTGCCCGTACTTCCACTAACAGTACTCCCATAATCAGAATGATCATCTATAAATATATAAATAAAAACAATTAAGAATTAATTTAATAAAAGTTAAATAGATTGAATGGGTTTATTGAGCTACAATTTATTAAATTACTTTTTATTAAGTTACTTGAATTCTACTATAATGTTATATGTATGTAGCAACATAACAGGAATTTAATTTATTATGTAATATATGGTGTCGTTTTAGTTACACATATAGTTGCAAATATTGCCATCAAAGCAAATAAGTATTAAAACAAGCCTTTGAGTTGTCTTCCCTTCTGTGTATGTAAGCATTCTCCTTTCAGGTTAATGTACTGTGTGGTGCCTGTAGGTCCTTTTCGACCTCACGTTTACCCGACATTGCCATCGGCTCAAGAACTCAATGAGATCCACTTAAAAAAGTCTCTTGTCAACTTTGTATGCGCTACATAATATACTCGTACTGTATTTTAAAAATACAATTTTAAGGGCACTCGTTCATTCCACAAGTACTTGACTCTTTTCCCATTGTTTCAAAATGTACCTATTATTATTATGCTTGCTAGAATTATTTTATATATATTCAGCCACACAATTTTATTACAAAATTTACCTATAGAAACGTTGTTACCGATTGTAAAGTGTTTCTTTTTTGAAACAAACAAAATATTGTATAAACCGAAAAAACATTCATATATCATAATCACTTTGTTGTGTGTTGTTGGCATGTAAGGAATGAGGATATTAGTGAGTAAGTTGGTTCCACAGAAAAGGCGGTGTTCAGTTTCTAATAAAAATTCCCATTCGTCCTGTTGTCAACATGTACAGCATCCCGGTATGGCAATGTCAAGATCCACTTGTTTTGCCATTCTCGGCGCCGTTCTCGGCTCAAATCATATGAAGAATGTCGGTTGCATTTTTTCTAACATAGGTATTTGCGGGGTCGACGTATCTTCTTCGAGAATATAACCGTAAAGTCCGATTGGATTTATTATTTTTGAAAAATAATAAAAAAAACACTCGCTATAATTATAACGAATATATTTGTAATAAACAAAATTACTGGTCAAAATCTATTCTCGTCTGTGGAGTAATTATATATTTATGCAGATGAATAAAACGAGAACTATGAAGCAGTTGTCAAGTTTAAACTTAAGATAATCTAGATAAAAGTTTGACTTTAGGCTATTTCTGTAATTACAACACACGGTTAAGCACTTTTTCTGAAGGACGTTAATGTAATTAAAGTAATTTATGGTGTTTTTTTGCAATAAAGCTCTTGAAGATTTGTTTACCTAAGGAAAAAATGCTCACACACACAATGCAGTGACTTAATAATGAATACATAACTATGAAAATAAAGGAATACAACAGAAGACACATTATTCAGTAAAAACAATAACTTCTACCTTGTAATCAATTAAACGGTCGCATAAGTAATAAAACTCGTAAACGTAATTTTTATTTTGGTTTATTAAGTCATTTGTATTATTAAATGTTTTTAAATTTAGTTGGAAAAACAACATCTGCAGTTGAAATATAAATTATTTTACAAATATCAGCGACACATTCAAATATAAGATAAATTTAAAATCGAACCCACACACGTGGATATTAACTTCAAAAATGAAGTATAAAATTCTTTTTTATAGTCATATTAACAATATAGTGGTATTGATATATTACATTTCACTGTATTGTGTTATTTTACTGTTGATATGAAAGAAATGTAAACCTGTTGCACCAGTATCCGAATACGAAGAAGTAAAAATCAACCCGTTACTGTACAGATAAAATATTTTTTTATATAGTGCCAGTATTACACAAAGTATGATGCAAAAAGAATAAACTGTTTTGAGAAAAAAAAGTATGTATAATAAATATTGGTTTTTCTCAAACTGAAGTTTATTACGTAAATAATTTACTACATCTGTTTGGCAAAAAAAGGGACACCAATGTGTGTTTTTCTTTTGGTAACCAGATGGTTTTATTAAACTGCAGGATTATAAACAATCCTATTTATCTTTTAGAGTTGGTTCAAGCTCATTAGGCATTCATTAAAATCATCGTTCAGAAAAACAAGAGTGCCGCTAACGGGGTAAAATAATAAAAATGTCTGTTGGATTAAGAAATAATTATTCAATTAGCTCAAAGACTCAGCAAAACAAACCCTTTTCAAACGCAAAACGTATTTTTCGTATGTACAGTTTCTAATAAGATTTTTGAATACCACCATTGGGGTTTTTTGTTTGTTGAAAATGTTAAATTTTATTCACCAATTAAAATTTATCTACAATTCTTACCTCGAGGCACTCCCGGCGTGTCGGTGGGTGCAAGAAATCCAGCATCCTCCGATGAAGCGTATCCAGCTGAACCGAATGAACTGCCCGAGTGTCGGAATTCATGTGGTACTGCAGGTGGAGCGACTTTTTTTGCGGTAGCCGCCGGCTTTGGTGGCCGCGACATGCCGCCTACTGAAAATAAAAACAATTTATTTAAAAAAAACACATATTCAATAATATCTGTAAAATTACTTTATACAGTTAGATTCTAAATTGCAAACTGCACTAACAGTAATTTACTTAAAGATAAAATTAAATTACAAAATAAGATATAATTGTAAATTGAATGCTTTTAACTAAATAATAAACCTCTCTTAATGGATTTGAATTTGAAATGTTTTGTTCATATTAATTACAACGAATTAATACTAATGGAATACGATTTTAGTGTTAACAATAGACGCACGGGCATTTGTGGGATTTTTTTTTTGAGAAAAATAACGAAAATCAATTATATATGTAAATGAAATCATCATTTAAATGGAAATTGGCTTCAAGTTGGTGGTTTTATTACTAACTTGTGTGACTGAGAAGTGTCTCAATACAATAATAGGTTCGAAATTTACATTCAATTGCCGATCTAAGTAGTCAATACTCTTTATAGACAACAACGTGCTCTGTTTTGTTGATTTCAACAGAGAATCAAATAGTAAGAATCTGAAATTAAATACAGAAAACACGATAAACATGTAAGCAATGTACCAGATTGCAGTCAGTTTATATGATGATAAGGAGCTTCAAGGAAAATACAATTTGTGCATTTGATACAAATGCCTTATTTTTATATTTCTTGTTGATTTTTTTGTTATTATACAAATGTAGTTGTGTGTAGTGCATTTATAAGTATTTCTTTAATAAAATACGAGGGCAACAGTTTATAATTGTATAATATAACAGGTAGTGCCCCGATAATTATTTGTGTCTGGCGACAGGTTACACCTACATGAAAATAACAATTTGCCTATACACTGATATAAAAAGCTTTTTACATTGCAAAAATGACCACCATTAAGAAACACTAATAAATTCAATACAATTTCTATATTTAAACTAATGGACTTGTTTTAAGGAAAAAATTCGGAAAGCTTTGAAATTAATTAAAGAATTTTTTCTTAAATTATCGTCCTTGGTAATAAAATAATAATTCAATATATTTAATTATTATTAAGTAAAATTAATGTCCATCCTACTAGCGAATTTTTCGCGTAGGTATTAATTATTTATTGTTAGTATAAAGTTTAATAATAAATTAGTAATTGAAATAAATATAATATTATAATAGCCATTCACTTTCTCTATTTGGAATAATTATTAAAATAAAATAATTCAAAAATAAAACAAAACTGAACAAGTGGCGCCTAACTATTCATATTATAGAAAAAAAGGTGGGTTTGATAAAGTATCTGTTTTTAACTGACCATAATGTGGACCATGTGGACAGTGAAAGGAATGAATAACAACTATGTTGAAATATATGGCGTCTGAAATTACATTTGTATTGTCTTTGTTGACAAATAATTTTCGGTAATTTATTCTTCAGCATATTTTATGATTTGTATAAAAGTCAGGTGTAAAATGACTAGTTTATCTTTTAATATTTTCATAACACAAAACAAGAATTAATATTAAAAACATTGTTAGAAACTTTTATGAA
>SSSI01007524.1:0-49420 GCA_004796505.1 Oryzaephilus surinamensis | reverse complement strand
AACCGTTCGTTAAAATCAAATTCCCTTGACTTTTGATTTCAACAAAACCGTTTCTTTAAATTTAGTTGCTTCCTTTATTAAAATCAAATAAATATTTTATTAATTTAAAGAAATATTGTTATTTAATTCAAGAAATCGGTACTCTAAAATCAAAGAAACAAGATTTTTTTATTTAAAAAAATATATACTAATATTTAATAAATTTCCTAAATTCAAAGAAATCGTATCCAAAGAAATCGTTTTTCTAAATTCAAGAGATCTGTTTTCTCTGTGTAGGTATTAATTATTTATTGTTAGTATAAAGTTTAATAATAAATTAGTAATTGAAATAAATATAATATTATAATAGCCATTCACTTTCTCTATTTGGAATAATTATTAAAATAAAATAATCCAAAAATAAAACAAAAACTGAACAAGTGGCGCCTAACTATTCATATTATAGAAAAAAGGTGGGTTTGATAAAGTATCTGTTTTTAACTGACCATAATGTGGACCATGTGGACAGTGAAAGGAATGAATAACAACTATGTTGAAATATATGGCGTCTGAAATTACATTTGTATTGTCTTTGTTGACAAATAATTTTCGGTAATTTATTCTTCAGCATATTTTATGATTTGTATAAAAGTCAGGTGTAAAATGACTAGTTTATCTTTTAATATTTTCATAACACAAAACAAGAATTAATATTAAAAACATTGTTAGAAACTTTTATGAAAAGCCGATAAGTTTTGAATAAATTTATATAAAAAATGCTTCTGGCGTCTTAGAATTCATTAAATTAAGAGTCATATAAAGCAGATTTGGTGCTGCATCAGGATGTATTCTTCTGAGAAACTAATTTTATACAGTTATCTTATTGGATTGCAATAGTTATATTTTTCATGTAATCGTATTTGAAAACCTCATGCCATATTTGGCTCTTTTAATGTATTATAACGGTTTTTAACACATACTACAAATGGAACTGGAAAATTGTTAAATAAAAACAATAAAATCATTGGTTGCATATATGTATTTATATGTAAATACAAATAAAATTATGTATAAATGTTGTAAAGCTGCTTAAAATAACACTATAATGTAGATTAAATAATTTTTTAAATAAAACACATAAAAAACACTTTTCTGTCACAGAAAAAGAGGTCATCTTACTTTAATAAAGTTCTTTAAAATTTAATTGGCAATTTAAATATCTTGATTAATATTATTAATAACATCAATATTTAAAACAAGGTCAATTATTAATCCATTTTAGTTGTGTGTAGTGATTATTTAAACGATATTATTGCATGCAAATAAAAATATGGCACACAAAACATAAAAAAGCTGTGTGTGTGTTGTGTAAATACACCAAAATGCATAAATTACTTCCGTTGATTTTCGTAGTAATTAAATATTTATGAATGAAAATATGAATGGCAATTTTGTATTAAAAAAAATCATTAAGGTGGATTGTGGGCTAAGACTATCCTATTTTGCGACCTACATAAATCCTTGACCAGACACAATATGTGCATATATTGCTCAATAATTATTTTTCCATCACAATTCGACACCAAATGGCACACTTATGCCCATATAACTTTGAAAATATCATATTTGTGGCCGGGTAAATGCAGACACTTTGCACTCGAAAATGGGACAAAATTTTAAATCTACATACTTATGCAAATAGCAGAACAAATTAAAGTCTATGGCAGTTAATTGTATACAAATTTTTACTATTGTTCATTTTTTAGCATACCATTATTTGTTCCAGATGGAATTTGTTTGTCAATAGTAAGATTTATGACCAATACATTTTTTTTTCGAGGCCATTGTACCTGATTATAATAATATTGAACAACCACTAACTTCTAAAATGCATTCCAGACAGTTTTTTTTACATCAGAGTTATTATATAATCTAATCCGTCTACACTTTGTAAAACAAAGTGCTTTTTCGATGATGGAAAATGATAAATAAGCTGTTTCGCTAATGCTGCAAACACACCATAGGTATATATGCGTAAAGAGCCACTTAAAACAGACACCAACTAATGTACGTTTTACTGAATTTTCAACAAAACTTCTATATTATGTTATTATGTACGGTGTAGTCCAATATTAATTAATTTACCATGAGCGGGAAATCAATGGAAGTTTGTGTAAAGCTCAAAACTATCCCATCGTATAGCTATTATTATACATAATAGAAATTGTACGATAGAAGGATCTAATGTTGTGGAAATTATATATATTTTCCAGTTGATTCAATTGAAATCGTAATTTACCTTCACTTGCAGATGAAATAAATCGCTCATTTATATAAAATATAATTAAGATTTTAAGTAAACTTTATTAACTAATTTATTTTTGTAATAAAATTCATTGCTAAACAAAATTGTACATAGAAGTTAGTATATTTTTGTAACAAAATAAATTGCCAACAATATAATAACCGGTATATTCAACAGTAATAACTATGACTCGCTTAATTATGGCAAGAATTGTAATGGAATATAGTATACAAAATACATTTATACATAATTAAAAAGACAATTTTCTTTATTGCTTTGCAACATATGAGTTAATTTAATTGTTTCGTAATAGAACAAGTACTATTAGTTGAAAAAAATTTGAAATCATCAAGAGAATAATTAAAAACTTCAAAGCATGCCACATTATCATTTCTTTGAGTATTATTATATAGTCAACATTAGATTATAACATTAATAAACACGTAATGAAGTAAGTAAAACCGTGAACTTTCATCACGAATTGCCCTCAATCAAATGAATTTGTTTCCAAACAAAAATAAATGTTTTACATTCATTCGAAACGCATTAAAAACAACTTATTTCAAGAGGCTTTTTAAAGATGGACTTGTTTTGGTTAGTATAACACTTACTGGTAACATTTTGTATGGAAATATTGTTCATATGCAGGAATTTGGAATAAAAAAATTGTTGAAAGTATATCACAAACAGTCACGAATTGAAAATCTCTCCCCAGTTGCATATAAATTCAAGAATCCCTGTGTTTTCTCGTTGCACTTGCACTTCAATATAATAAGTAATTTATGCAGTTGATTTGCATTTGAACTTCAGCCAAGTGTATGGCATAGACAACAACACTCTGTGCTCTCATACACACATATATACATGGTAATTTAAAGAGAATTTTTAGTCTGTAAGAGAATATATAGATTAGAGAATGATTGTGCTAGTAGCAGTCCCTGTTCTACATAAAACGAAAGAAAAAATGATGATGATCTCATCTAAAGACACATTCTTCCTGAGAAAAATAACGTTCATTTTACATTATAAACATGCTGTTAAACAGGGACGGCTTTCTATTTTTAAAAAATTTTATAAAAATTAACACAAAATGTAAATTAATTACCTCGTTAATTACAAAAGGATTTTCCAAAGTTATTTTATAGATAGATTAAGATATAAAAGGCATAATTAGCGCATTAAAATGCATTTTTTAACCTTATGCCTACCCTGAACTATTTTTTTCTGAAATAGAAGATAAAATAAATCTGGTTATTATAAACAAAAAAATCAGTTCTTCAATTTATATGCCAACTGAATACATATGTTACAATTTATCAAAATTTGGTAGTGAATTTCAACTAACTTTTGTTTATAAACAGCAGAAATTACTTTTGTAATGGTTGTAATAATGCATTTTCATTACGTTTCGTGTAGCTTTTTATTGCAAAAATATAGTCCACAAAGACGACAATTTCAAATCTTCGTCTACACATTGGAAAACATGCCCATGTAATAAAAGAGGGCCTTTAAGTGTAAGACTTGACATTAAACATGGCAAAATTAACAAACTAATATAAACTGTCCGGGTGGCACATTCTGGGGAAATGTTTGCACTTTCTACTCTCTCATTGTATGTAATAGGCATTTTGGTTTGTTGTATAATTCAAAACGTTAACATTGTATGAACAAAGCTGTTCCGTTTATGGCACCAGTTAAATTTTAATTAAACAACAAAAACGTTTATGAAATATCGATAAAATATGCTATATGAAAACATTGAAATTTTGTATACTGTCAATATGTTGTTATGTATAGAAAAATGTGTGTGAAAATGAACAGTAAAATAATGTTTATAACTTTATAAAATTTATATGAAAAACGTGAAGTGGTTACGTGAAGAAAAAGTTAATAAAAAAAAATACTGTTTGCTATAAATAAAACTTTTTCGGGGGTGTTGTAGAAAGTTTTCCTATATAATATTGACTTTGTAAAGTCAATTTTATAAAATTTTAACACGCACACAAAATGAACAAAAAAAAACTAACGTATTGGGCATGTAGGAGGACGTACAAAACAAAATAAATGACTTAAATCTAATTATAAAAAAATATAGGAGATTTAAGAGTTCAGATACACGCCTACCAGTCAATATTGTTGACATTTTAATGGTACAACCAACATGGTATAGGTGCATTCGTAGATAAAGGAACATTTTTTAGGGTGAAAAAAGTGTTCTAATTAATTGCGAAACGTTTTACTATGTAGAATTAATTATTTTATGCAAAATCATACGAATTTACTACTATACCAAACTGTATACTAATTGAATATAAAATTAGTTCAATTTTCAACAAGAAAGTTTTAAATTATTATTTTAATTAACGAAACATTGCCACAATTTACTGTAGTACACACTCGAAATTGGATTCAAGACCTGTACATACAGTTTTAATTTAAATATTATGTATTCACAATTTAATTGCAGCTCTTCGTGCGAATGTCAAGAAAAAATAACATTAATTTCATATATAATACATATAGTGAAACTTTTCGTATGAAAAATAAACGTTTCATCAAAACGTAATTTTAAAGAAAAATTACTGTATTATTAAGAACTGGTTCGTTGTTAAATGAATTATTAGAGGCAATAATAATAAATGTGGTGAAATCTGTTAAAAAACCATTTAGTTGATAAATTAATAAACAAACTTTTCAGAAATTTTCAAATTTATGTTGTTTTTCAACTAAAATTGCAAATCAAATAGTTGAAAAACAAGAACGTCTTAATTTACACTGAAATACAATAAAAATAAATCGTAACTTACAATTGAGTAAATTTTTCCAACTACCACTGAGTACTTTGATGTATCTATTGATGGTCATTGGTGCAATAGTTCCTTTCTTATCGATATTTCCATCGGAATGGCTACGAGCCAATACCACTTTGGCGTCTCCTTTCGAAGACCGACACAATGAATTTGTATGTGACACTCTTCTGCATCGTTTATTTGTAACATTTTTACATTTTAAATTGTCTAGTTCGATTTCCTCTTTAAATGATATGATTTCATCTTCGGCTGGATCGCGAAAACTTAGATAAGTCGACGAAAGTAAATTATTGTTGTGATTTTGTTTATTACGGTTTCGGGCAACAAAATTCATGTTGTTTGCTTTTTTATTTGGCGGCAACGGTGGTGGCCGAAAACAAATTGTGGCCATTGTTTTCGTTTTTAAAAACACTTTATGAAATTAAGTTGTATATTTTCAGTTTAATCTAAATATATATGATGTGAAAATTAATTTTTATAAAGATAATCATCTCCACTTATTACTTTGGACACAATACTATAATTATTTGCAAAGTAATAATGGATGAAAGAAATTTAAAAGGAGGTCGATCTCTTTAATAAAAACAAGTGTTTTACAACACATAAATCCACACAAACACACACACCGACATTTATTTATATATGGAGATGTTTGCAAATTATTCGTCCGTTGATTGTTATCATAAATTATACAATATTCTGTTGGTTACTAAACTCTATTTTTTTTTACATAACAATTGAAACGAAACGAAATTCATTTAGTCAACTAGAAAATAAACATGAAAATCAACATCAAACAAACTTTTCGTATGATATATTATGTTTGGCACAACACGATAGTTAATATTTTTCACAATTTGTCGAAAAAAAAAGGATGTAAAACAAATTGTGAAATATGGCAATTGCAGGAGGTTAATTTAAAATATACTAATTGCTGCAAATGTCTAGGAATAGTTGTTGGAATCACGGAAATAAGACATGTTGGAAAGAATTTCTATTTACAACGAAAATAATTGTTTTCTTTCTGGTGCATTTGGATTATTTAAAGCACATTGTGTGGTCCAGAACCACACAAAAAAAGGCGGACATTAATGAATATTCCACACACGCCACTCTGGTAATAGACGTATTGTTTTGAAAATTCAATGGGCCTTGGAACAATTCAACCATAATTTAAAAAAATATGCTTGTGATAGCCCTAAAATTTATATATCACACACGTCACACCCCTTTCCGTGTAATTATGAAAAAGCTCGAAAAAATTGAATAATGTACATTCAAATCGATAGATTATTATTAAATGCTGTCAATTTTACACGGCGGACACAATGAATTTTATTTGTAATTAGAAGATTGCGTGGTGGAATTTAATAGTTGACGTCAAATTAATAAGCAATTAAGTTCACGTTTAGTATTTTTTTAGTAAAAGAAGAATGTTGGTATAATTAATGAGAAATATGTTGTCCTTTTAAAGTTTTTTCAATGTAGGTGAAATCCATTTAAAGAAAATTTATGATTACCTTATTTTGACAAGATTCACCCTACAATTACACTAATGATACAGTGTAAATTGAAAATAAAACAAGTATAAATTGTTCTCACGTAATCGAATTTTCTTTAAGCCACAAACATTTAAATATAAATAATGACCCAGATGACCTTAAAATGGTGGAAAAAAGTACACATTATCAAGTGTATTTTTAGTACATTAAAGACGAAAAATGAGTTTCATATGCATGACACTCCAAATAATAAAAAAAACTTGACAGCCACGAAATTTGGTACTATTATTTACGGTAAAGCAGTTCTCGTATATCAAAAATACATTTCGCTGCTCTTAATTCACATTATGTCGGCAATAAATTTGTAACATAATATTAGATTTGCATGATTTCCCCGTTAAATTAAGATTATATTGCAGAAAAATATATCAATTTATAAAATTATGTAAGGAAAATATTGATTTCATTTATGTTTTTCTTTTTAAATACGATTTTTCTAAAATTATACCGTAGCAGTGCATTTCCTTTGATGTCAGGGCAAAAATAGATCGCCCCTATATCTTTAAATAGACAAGTTAAATCAGAATATCATGTGAATTATGATGTTTTCAACGTAAGACTAGTTATATTTATACATTCTGAGATAAAGACAACTTTAATCGAGATAATGAACTTCATACTTAAAACTTTTTAACATCAATTTCTGTACAAAAATGGAAATTGTGTACGCTTTTAAACTGATAATGTTTAAACATTTATAAACATTCAAACTCCATAAACTATCAAACAGACGCAAACAAATTTAATGTTTGTAAAAAACAATAAATATTTTATTATCAATTAGTCCAGACAAATAATTATGGTTGTATGTGTAAAATTGTAAATTTTACAACAGTCATAACAATAAATCACATGATATTGTGTTTTGAAACTCTGTGAGATGCGATGATGATGATGATCATGAAAGATATATAAGTATATCTGTTTCATCAACCACAAAAAATAAAATAATTGCAACTATACACCTCCATATAGCCGAAAAGTACGTGCTCTGCCCACACAAACCACAAAAACTCATAATACGATTTTCGCCCTTAACCACCCACACTTGCAACTCACACAAAAATTAAATAAAACACAATAAAATTATGCAAGATTACACCAAAGCCCGGCATATCTAGATAGACAAATCATTTTTCTTACGTAAAATGGCTTAGTCTTTGAATTTAACGTTAAATTGGTATTAAAGGGTGGCCACAAATGCTTCAGAAACGATCATATGTGTCGCGAGCAACTGTCGTAAAATACTTGCTCGCTCCTATAAGATATGTTGTGTATATCTTAAGAGAGTCCCACGTGAATTGCAACAAAATAAAAGAATTCGCCCACCTGTTAACTCTTTCTTATACGGAAAACAGAAAGCAGTGGCGTATATATAGTATACGTGGAACAAGTTTTAAGCTTGTTTTAATGTGTTGACAATAAAAAATTGTATGCAAATCAAGGAACACCAACACGAAAAATTCAACATATCTGATATAATTTTACCTTCATGTGGTATTTTCTACACAAATTCAAATAGGAGAAATTCGATTGTATTGGTTTCCAATCGAAATTCTTTTCAAGTTTTACATATGAGTATGTACTGTATGAGTAATTTTAAATATACTTATTTGATGATGCATATTAAAAAGTTAATTTAGCAAAAAGTTCTGAGAAAAATCATTCTCATTGTATCGGCATTTCCGGCTATAAAGCTATAAATATTCAATTCGCGATTTTTTTATTATACGAAAACCAAAAACTTATATTCAAATTAAAACATTTCATCTAAACAAGCAAGTTATTTAACTACTGGGCACTAAATGTATCTACTATGTAATATAGATCCTAGATTAAAAGCTTCCTGCCATCAGAATTGAATTTTTTTTTGATTTTGTATCGTTATTAGGTTAGTTTAACGTTAAACCACATAATACATAACAAACATAATACTGTACAACACTCTTAAACTTTTAAACATAAACTGAAGTAATTTTCAACAGATGTTCGAATAAAGAATTACTGTAATTGTTTTCATTGAAGGAATAATTATGAATCACTTGAAATATATACAAGCCACAATTGAATTGCAGTAGAAATACGCAAATGTGTTGAATAAAACTGATGTAATATTTTATTACTATATCCAAACGTTCACATTTACAAGACAAAAGCTTCGGGCATATATAATATATATAGATTTTCTTATATAAAAGCATCGATCCAAAAATGGAAATGATCAGTGATTGACAGAACCATTAACAGATATATATTTTTTTGTAAAATGAAAGAGAAGAGATGCATAAATGGTTTTCGATTGGCAGTTACGACATTTCACAGAAAGTAATTTTTTTTAGATATTGAACAAATTACAGAAAATAAATTTGTGATACAGAAAAAAAATGTTCTGCATTTGAAAGTTTTCAATTTTATTATAGACGTGTACGTTTAATTTTAGAAATGAAATGTAAATTTTCAAGTTAATGTGGCGACAATTGTATATATAGTTAATTGTCCATTTATATAAAATATAAATTGAAAAATTACTTTGAACTGGTTATAAACTACATTTCTAATTTACGAAAAATGTATTTAAAAGGAAAAAAATAATTGTCATTAAATAATAATCACATATATGTACATAAATAATAAATACAGTACTAGAATTTAACAAGATAAATACTTCCTTATTTAAAATATACGTGCAATAAGAAGTTGTATGTAAAAATGATCGCCTACAGTGATGCCAAGAAATTTTCTGTTGGGTGTCGTTTGTTTAATAATTATCTTTGATTTATTAGCGACACTAAAATATATAGGCAGGTTTCGCTATAGATATTTATATACATACATAGTCTATATTATATATTTAAAAAAAGTTTATCGTGAACGAGTTATTCCGATATAATTAAAACATGTAAATATACCAACAACATAATTAATAACTGCAATATTTCCAATTCAACAACGGCAACACCAATGCATGAAAAAAAAAACAAATGGAAAATTGCACGGCGCGATAAAAAATGATGCATATTCTCTAACTTGATGTTTTGGAAAAAATACGAAAAGAAATATTACATTATGATTAATTGTGACACATACAGTGAGCATGTTTAGATTCGAAAGCATGATTTTATCTACAAAACGATATAATTCAATTTACCATTTACTTTATTTGGCATAATGATGAATGTTTTATCTATAATATATGTATGTATAGATTTTTCTCCAATGCATCTTTAAATTTTTCAAATCTGTTTGTATTGAAAAAATGATAAGCCAACTTTATGGGTACAGCGTAATAAAGATAATTTTATTTTAAACATTTAAGAGAAAAAAAGTATTTTCAACTTTTGTGTTTAAATATACATTAAGAAATTTTATATACTCTTTGATAACACTGTATATTAGAGACGCGATAATGTTGTTTGCACACAAATGTAAATGTTTTGAGTTTACAAGATTTTCAAATAATAACATTACAAGAAGTTATTAACAATGGCTTTTCTTGTTTTGTTAGTGACCTTTTGAGATTCAAGGTAAAACTAAGAAAAATAGGAAATTTGTCGCCTACTAATTGGCCATCGAGATACCATATATTTTACCATAACAGAAAAACAAGGCTTTGTTTGCGTGTACTTTTTAATGAACTAACATTAATTAAGAAACAGAATCTTAGGCGAGTGTACTACAATTTTCTAATTGTACCACATCATGTGACAGACTATTAAAATAAATGAAAATGTTTTTTGTCAATGTACTCATTATACTACAAAAGTAATTAATAATGCAATAAGGGATGTGGAATAAAAATAAAGGGACATCCGGTTGAGATAGTAATAGAAAATAAAAAAAAAACTTAAAAAATACATATGTCGTACACATAACATATATTTATATGCACGCATTCGAAAACATAACATCATCACATCTTTTATCAGGTGTTATAATAGTGTTATTTTCACCTCGAGCAATATAAAATAATGTATATAAAACAAGAAAGCTCATACATCTTCTTTTATACAACAATTTTGTAGATGTTTTGTTGGAGAAATGAAATATATTCAGTTGTAAAAACAATTAAATCCAACAAAATTTGTTGAAAAATAAACCAATCGACTAGTTAAACCACCAATATTTTCAATATATCATTATTTATATGAAAACTGAAAATATACAATTACCATAAAGTGAAAACTGAACATGTGGTCGTGCATTAACACAATTCACAACACCAACAGAGAACGAAACACTGTTTAACACAAATTACAAGTTTTCTTCACTATAAAAACACGATGTCTATAAAAATATGAAATTAATGCATGTGTTCAAAAAAATGTTATTTTAAAGTCGATTAAAAACTTTTAAACAGAAGCGTTAACAAGAAGAAAATGAGGGTCTACTGCACGTACAAAACACACGGTTCACTGACAATGAAATGACCGCAACAGAGCCCAGAATCTGAGGCGAACGGGCTTCGGATGTGCATCTCGATTGGCTATCAGTGGAGTCTCTTTGTATATTCACTAAGCAACAATGGAACACCACATAAAGACGGGCATATACGTGTGTATGCAAGATGCATACAAGTGACACTTGGCTTAAATACGAAACCCATTTAGGTGTGCCCTTTGTCAAGGTTCCAATATTGCCCTCCGAGTGCAAATGATGTTTGTGAATCACGTGTTTGGTGACCGCAACGGTTACACTGTAATAATTTGAAAAAATTCAACTCCGATGCTAATAAAGTCGATTTAATAATGTAAGGAGGAAAGTGATTGTTTAATCATATGAATGTGTAACAAATATTCTGTTCCCACGACTGATTACGATCCATGAATATTGGATTACACTTTTGCTTCGTTGACATTATTTAACAAGGCCATTCTGTACGACATCCATTCATAATAAACAAATAAAAAAAAATTATGTTGTCCTAAAACTGCAATTTCCAACAAACACTGAATTGAGATCACACGATTTTATGGCCAACTGGTCACCTGAACTTCTTACAAGTATCTTCTAATAACATGCAAAGAATTTCTAAACAAACAACAGAAAATTCCTATCTGTTGAGATAAATTTATTGGAATTGTTTTCCTTTCAAATCACTTAATTTTGTTTTTGTGTGTGTGTTTGTAGTGACGAAATAATCGCCTTTAATAACATCTTCATAAAAAGTTAATGGTAAAATAGAAACATATTCTCCAAAAAAGGTCTAACATAAAGCTTACATATAGGAGAAAAGAATTCTTTATAAGCTTATCTCCTGGTTTTCGTACACACCATCTGCATTCGAAAAATGAAAGAGAAGAACAATGACGTGAAATAACTACAAAGAATCCAAAAGATTGCTCAACTAATTCCTTTGAACAGAAATATATTACGAACATTATCGTTTGTTGAGCCTTTACTGGCAACTAATTTTCTTTTGGGAGACTTTTTCTACACTTCCGTTTATAATACAGACAAGAGAAAAAAAACTAACACATTCGTCTCATTGACATACGAACATTTTGTTTCATCTTAAAATACCAGAATTTAACAACAAAATAGAACGGTTTAATTAAGTTTATAACTCATGTTGGCGTTTTACATTTTAATGCTTTGTTCCGAGTTTAAAGTTTGGTCGAAATCACACCTCATTATTCTTTTACAAATTATACGGTACCGTTTGTTGATTATATACAAAGATTTTAATCAATTTGTAATAAAACACCTTAAAGTATTTTACATACGCTTTTGGTATCCTATTTTTTTAACGTGTAAAATACCAAACGGATTAAAATGTGAGCTAAGTGGCGCCTTTTCGCCCACTTGTTCATAACTTTTCTTCTAATAGCCTGTCTTCTATGGATCAATTCGCATAAATTATTAATAAAAATTTGTGCATGTGGCTGTTTAGGTCAAAATACCTGTCGAATTAATATAATTAATAGATTATTTTGCAATTTTGCAAAAAAAACTTATGTATTACATAAACTTTCACTAAGGTCATTACTTTTGTAAACAACATGCTTAAATAGAAAAAAATATAGAAAGCTTTTTCGTAATATTATATAGCTATTTTTTACGTATAATTTAACGCAATAAACCACATTTAAATTTAATTGCATTGTATTTAATATACATTCCCATTTAGACAAATATGGTTAATGAACAAAAACAAAATTGTACTAAAAAATAACTGGTTTTAACTAAGATTAATCCAATTCAATAACAAATTTGAATATTAAGAAAAAAATCAAATCGATTTCAAAACAAAAAAAATTTATTGCCGATATAAAAGCATCACTTAATCATTTCACATATGACATGTGAAAAGTAGGGTGTGTGATTTATGTATACGTCGCATTAATAATAAAATAATAATTACCCCAGTGAAATTTCCGTCTTTGTCTTTCAGCAAAACATGTCTGATGATACGGGCTTTTCATATACATACACACCCCTTATAATAAGTTGACTACGTATTGTGTAGACTAAGCATTTATTATAAATAAAAGTCACTTAGCTAAATATGATTCCATCATAATGATTCTCTATCCACAGAAAGAGTATTTCATTCCCAGTTTGACATATCAATTAAGTTTGGATAGCATTTATAACTTACCTCCTCACTTATAAAGTGTAATGTATTGTAATTGTTTATGAAATTGGATTGAAAATACCATTCGCAATTTATATCAATTTATTAGTACAGTAATTATGAACAGGACTGGTTTTTGACGTAAACATGGCACTCAACATGTTCTCTCTTTTTTTTTGTCAAGAATATACATATGTAATAAAAAGTATATAAAATATAATTTCACTTATTGCTTAACAGTATGAAATTTAAGTGATTTATATACGAAAAATATATAGCGATTGGTACAAATTTATGAATGGAATAAAAATTGCCATAATATTTGTCTTTCTTTACTGTCACATATCGATATGTCACACCATTTATACTGTTCGACTGTGACCATTTCGTTAGTAATGTGAATGTTGTATCATATTTTCTGATACAAATACTACGATGATGATGCCCCACGGACATTATTCGCTATACAGCCCTTAAATGTATATGAAAGTCCACGAGTTTACTCTCTATGCAATATTTCTGTCTTTCCAGTCTAGACCATTCAATGTGTCGTACAACTTTGATCATTTATCATAAATTTTACGGTTCAAACATCCTCCTAACTGCATATATATGTATATATGATGTACGTTTTTCTGCTCTTTGCTTTTTATTCTTCAATATTCCTTTATTTGATAAATGTCTGGTGTATGCGAGTTGACTAAGAGGGAAATTTAATTTACAGCATTTAGTAAAAGTGAGTGTGCATGCACAATCACAGAATTCTGTTATTTATGAACTTTCCAGGGTGCTACCACATAAATAATACATTTTTTTGTATTCTATTGAAAGGCTAGATGACTGTACGGTGTCAGTTGATATGTTCGAAAAGCTAATGAACTGACTAGTAAAGTTATTTTCACTGATAAGGCAGGTAGAAATGTAAATTCGTTGAAATGGAAAGCTCGCACACTAACCAGATAAAACATCAGAAGGTAGGCCCTATCGAAAAACTATCAACAAACTAAAAGTAGAATAGAAAAGTGAATGTAAAAACTTATTCATGTATGAAACCATAAATACGCTTTTCGTTTAATTAAATAAAATTCGTTTTTGTTCAGTTTACCCCTGAAATTTATGACTTTATCTAATTTAACAGCATGCAACATTTTATTATGTTATAACTTTTATTGTTTATTAATCATATCTTGTAAACAATTTTATATACAGGAAAATTTATCCCTGGAGAGCTACAAATTTTCGTCTGTATATGTGAAAAACAATTGCACCCGGTATACGCCGTTATCGAATAAAAGTTATGAAGCAATATTTTTCGTTATTATCTCTTATCGTTAAGTTGAATGCACTTTTGTGTACAAAACAAACAAGAATTATTTAGAAAACCAAAAAATTTTTTAGCTTTTACCCGTTTGCAGCCTTTACCAGCTTTTGGGTATATGAATTTGATCTGAAGTGTTATAAATAAAATTAAACTATGTATATAATATTCTGTCTACAATTTGGCTGTCAGGTTTATTTTTTACGTAAAACTTTAATATAACCATAAAAATAAGTTCCGGACTTAATCATGTTTTAACTTCCGTCGAGTGTTTTAAATGAAATGAAATATTTCAGTTTAAATATAAAATATTCATGGCGTTTTCAGTTTTCAGAGGTTGATAGGGGTGTGTATATATAGTATATGATTTAACACCCCCACAGCTAATCTTTTAAAATGCCAGACAAGGGCCTTAGAAGGTGCTGAGTTTGGTGATTACAATATGCCATTATTTTCATGAAAATATTTATCAAAATTTATGAATTTACACAATTTACCTAATATTGTGATATATTTGCTGAAAGGCTTAACTAATTTATAATACCATATTTTGAAATGGTACATAATTGAAAGTGCATTGCTTGCAAAACAAAAAAAAACAGAACATTCAACCGGATGCTACAATATTGCACTCGTAATGCAATTTAATTAAAAAATAAAATAAAAATTTAATGCTGCAACTTCTAAACTACCAGATTAAATTTTTTGTCTGGCCCTAATTCAATCCAGTTAGAAACTATATCCCAAGATAAAGCAACTTTTTTCCCATTTTTTTACCAACTCTTTGTAATTATTTAACAGAAAATGCTACAATTTAGCTATATTATGTAATATCTACACGCAGTACTACTCTTGAAAAGCTTTAATTAACGAAAACGTTTAAAGTTCAACTTGTTCGGCCATCATTATATATAAATTTTGATTATATAGCAAAGTTGCCCATAAGAAAATCTTTAATAAACGGTTCCAAAAACTAGGAAACATTTATGTGTGCTACAAACCCCCCAAAAATATATTACATAAAAACTAGTACTGCTGATGGCGTGTCGTAAAATGTCCCCTCATGCACGTATACATATGCATACTCTTTCAAAAATCGATAAAATAAACATATGGTTAGAAATCAAAATACATTTTATGATGTATGCAGCTTGTTAACACCAAACACACCTACACACCCTCGTTTGCAAAGAATACCACTATATATGCTTATATAAAAAGGAAGAAGAATGTAACCATCAGTTATTTTTCCAACAATATACAAGAAGAGGTTTTTGATGCAACATTTTTTTATGTCAGACCAACGAATTGAAATGTAAAAAAATCGTTCCTACTTACATTATTTAATAAGGTTTCATGGGAAATGAAAATAGGCGTATTTATTTTCATGTAGATGAAAAATATTCTTACCTGAAAAAAAAAACGGTAATGGTTAGAATATTTTAAAGCGTGAAACGGGGTATTTTTTTTTCAAAAAAAGGAATTATATAAGTACATATACATGCGAGTATAATTAATCTGCTGAAAAAAATTCATATATTAAGTACGTGAATTATAAGCTTATTTAATTAAAAGTGCTTTGAAATAAATTAATTAGATTTCATGTAAAAGATATCCTGCGTGCAAAAGCATTAAAATTTTACTTACGTTAATTATTTATTACGATAAAAAAAATTTTAATGTACAAGAGGAAAATATCAAATTATGTACATTAATACTTTAATTTGGGATCATTACTTGACAAGGATTTAATTTTAAAATATCTGCTGGATTCTGA
Source organism: Oryzaephilus surinamensis (assembly GCA_004796505.1). NCBI lineage: Eukaryota > Metazoa > Arthropoda > Insecta > Coleoptera > Silvanidae > Oryzaephilus > Oryzaephilus surinamensis. Next base: position 33,095 of record SSSI01007524.1, on the reverse strand, counting down.
TAATAAAGCCATTTGAAATTCTTGTTCTACGGAGAAAAAATAATCATTATTGGGATTAAGAGTATTATCATTTTTTTGCAGCAGCTTTACAGATAATGGAAATTGAATTTCATTATCGACTTATTGGAAAATATGTATAGTAAATGTGATGCCTTTTTTAGATAAAGTTAAATTAAAATGTTAATTATTTTCGGAAATATGTATATTACTTCTCAGAAATGGCATTTCGTTCAACAGGACGTGTGTAATAATTATTTTGTAAAATGCCCGAGGGTATCAATCTTAATATTGCTGGATAAAAAGCTTATGTGGGTTGATTACTGAAATAATTCTATACAAAAAAAATTGTTACAGCTCTTTTATTAGTACTTTTAAGTACTTTAAAGTTTATCTAAACAAAATTTACATAGTAGAACAATTTGTTATCATTTGAAAACATATGTAGTTATATTATAGTCTCGTAAAGTTTAGATAGAATTCGTTCACAAGTTGACATCTTCTTTGTCAAAATATTTACATTAACTTTGGCAAACTTGACATACATGTATATATGGCAGTGCTTCAGTTTCAAGGCTTCAGATTAGATCAAGTTTGACATATGTGTGTATGTTTATTTGAACGAGTTTTAAGACCGTATGTGTATTGTGTATCATATATACTAAATATATACAACTATATAAGATAAATGAAGGCAGATTAGCCGAACAGATGAACAGCTTCTCTTTGGGAAGGGTTAATTGCATTTGTACAGTATATCTTTAATATCACGCGACAAATTACAATTGTACGAATCAGTAAAATCAATGTGAGTCCTATCAAATATTAGAAATTATATTCAATAAATTAAAAAAATTCTGTTTAATATGTATTTATTTTCATAGCAACACATGTTTATTTCCATAGCAACCAATGCGTAAATGTATGTATCCATGGTAACAAATTTTAACATGTGCTTATTATCATAGCAACGCGTGTTTATTTCCATAGCAACCACTACATAAATATACGTATCCATGGTAACAAATTTGAATATGTGCTTATCATATAGCAACGAGTGTTTATTACCCTAGCAATCACTACAATATGTAGAAATGTACATATAATTACATATATCTATGGTCTATGGTAACACATTTGAACACGTGCTTATGTAGCACTACATTACCATGAATAAACAGTGGCGAATGAAACAAAAAACAAATTTATATTTATCGGACTTTTCAATCATAATGAGGTTCTTTCTTCTTGTTTGCAAGTTGTATGGGCGATTTAGTTATGCTGTCTGTAAAATGTAATATGCATGTTGTATTGCGATTCACCTACACGAAAGTGGGTTGGTTGGATCCTATTTTAAAATCATATTTTAATAAACTGACCATTATCGTTTTTAAGTACGAAGCTGATATTCAATTGCAAATATTATTTTGCCATACAAAAGTAACGATATGATCATCTTTCACAATGCATATTTAATAAATAATGAAATGTCTTTATTTCTTAAGTATTAACAGTCGTATTGATTTACTGTCAGCTTCCGAAGCAATGTGGGATTTTGTTCTAGTTGTGGACCCCTTTTTTTAATTAAATAAAATAAGGACACAGAAAGAAAAAACTGTATCTGGGTATAACTATAAAAATGTTGTATGCTCAAAATGTAATAGAATCCGTACTTTGTATGAGACTAGGACGGTTTTTACGACGTTTCATCAACTTTAAGACACTTTATGATTTCTCTTTACGAGGGATGTGTTTTACTTAAAGAGCTTTATGTGATTACTTTCATGCAAGTGTTTCACAACGACATTTTTCTTAAATATTGAATATAATTTATATATAATATTGTATTATAAATTAATTTATATGTGACATTATACGATTAAATACATTTATATTTATAATGTATTGTGCGAATGAATCGTTTTATAACAATTGAGCATTGTATCTAAATAATAATAAACAATTAAAATATCAATAAATGTGACGAAATTAATTGGCAAAGTTGTAAAATTACTGTCATATGTACATACATTAGATATATATATGCAGGTTATTGTATTTTATCTTTAGTGTTTGACCTGATTAAATAGTCTGCAGTTTATTGTTATTAGGCGCGCCTATCGGAAATTACCAATTAGTCTGACTGGCGTACACCTTTCAGCCTGAAAATCATAAAATTTAATGTGCCTACATATAAAACTATGTATTGGTCGTATTTGGGAATTTGGTCATTATGAAAATCAATTAATATTAAATTCTAATGAAAATCGCTCTCATTGAACACACGCTTTCAGCAAACTATTCAAAACTTTCGTACACTGAATACTATACTAGGCAGCCAGTTATACTTTCCCAACAACAATGCTGATTATTTAAATAGTTTAATAAGTAAAATTCAAAGAAAAAGTCTAGAAGAATTAAAAATTGTTTATAATTGTTTGTAAAGTTCTCCAAAAAAAACTTATCAATTTTGTGTGAACTCGATTACAAGACAGTCTTAACATAATTTGAGAAGCTTTCTCTAAAATAATTTCTTACTAAAGTTTTCTCTTGTCGTACACATCTCGACACAGCAAGAAAGACTGTCAGAAAAAAGTTAAAATTCCATTTAGATCACATTATATAGGAATTGATTTAATTTTTCTTAATTGAAACAACCCCGAGATGTAAAATAATTGAATTTTGAAATGAAGGGTGAAAAGAAAATATGAATAATATAAGGACAGAAGGCATTTTAAATCTTTTTTTTTCATTAAAAAGAAATTTTTTGATGAAATAAAAATGCAGATCGCATCTTATACAAATTTTACTCCCTTACATAGAGAAACTCATTCTAGGAAACTTGAATATGGCAAACAAGAAGAGTGCTACAGTCGAGGATTTAATTCATTTTGTAATTATAAGATCAATTGTGCTTTTAGCTCTTTACGTACAAGTGCTTTCGTCGTCTCCCCAACCCCAACAATGTTGTATATTTCTTTGGTACCTATATCCACCCTTCACAAAGAGAGGAAATATACCGGTGTGGATTTCCTGTGTGCAACAAACCTCTTGTTGAAGAAAGTTTATTAACACATGGGAGGGAATGGCGACAGATTTGCCTATTTACAGACCCTACACAACCAGCCCCCACGAGTATTTATTGCTGTAATACGTTTTAAGGGTGATCTCTATCATTCATATATTAAATTTAAAAATAAAAATGAATACCTACGCAAAATTTTTCAAAACCGTTAAATAGTTATTTGCATTAGAGTATGGGATTTAGGAGATGAATGTTGTGACCCGCAAGCATATTTGGCAAAACGAGCCGCAGGCGAGTTTGCCATTTGCTTAGAGAGGCACATTATGCCTCCCAAACGAGATTAGTATTGAACTTTTTGAAACATTAAAAATTTTATTAATACTGGTTTTGGATACTATTCATGAAATCATTTTTTCTGTTAGTAAAAAACATGGCTCTTACGATATATGAGGGCAAACAATATTTTTAACAATTTATATATAAAATACAATAAGAAGGGAATGAAAATAGAGAAATTTTCTGTCTGAAGCAATTGACCTCTTCAATTTAATACTGAACCGATTAGTTGCAACTGTCAATTGGTCGAATGGGTCGTGATTCTAGGAAATTAGAACAAGCCACCCATATGTAGTACGTGATTGACATAAAGCTGTCCAACACACTACCATATACATATATATACAGGGTTAGACTGTATACATACAATTGTTAAGTTGAAGTATAACTAATCCTCCATCCCTGCCTGGTCACGTATATTGTAACTTTAAAATGCTGAATGAGAATGTAGGCAATCAGTTGTGAAACGTAAACTTGAAAAAAGTCCTCTCCACAATATGTAAAAGTGATCTTTTTTACATTCTAAATAGGGACTGAATATGAATTTGAATCCTTTATAAACACTTACGGAAAGTTGGTGTAGGTATATAAAAGAAGATTGTAATTTTACCCAAAAAACGTGTCAATAGTCACTTGGTTATGGTTTGTTGAAGTTGAAATTTGAAGAAATTGTATAATCAATATGTTTATTTCGTTTCAACCCTAAAACCATACTTTCTACTTGTGTAGACCTACTTTAGAATCCTTTTGAAATGTTCATTACAGACATTCATGTTTATAGGGTACATCTTTTTAAAGGGTATATACTTTATTTTTACATGAAAATAATTTCAGCAATTAAACCGTGTATATTTTGTGAATTTTAATATACCACGAGGTGGTTTTCCAGTAAAAGATATGGATATTATGTGTCTCAGTTTAATTAAGAGCATGAATAGGGAGTTTGCTTCACATTTACATAATCGTCTTAGAAGTGAATTACGGAGAACCGTAAAATTTATATGTAGTTCCTGTATATATGGCTCGTTGAGTGACATTGCCATGTTATTGTTTTCATTAACTTTAGTTATATTACTAAGAAAATACATTTATAAGTGCACGTATACATATTGATTTTTATTAAAGTTAATTACAAATTAGTGCAAGCGTGCATCATGCATGCAAACGTGAGAATTTCTAATATTATATGAAGACATATTTAACGCTCTATATTAAGCACCTCTAACTACTTTGATTACTTGATGAATTTCTATTAATTAATTAGTTTCACCCAATATATAAGACTAACTTTACCCTTAACATACTACTTGACTGCATTAATTAATTAATCCCAAGTTAATCTCTATAATACGCACATATATTCGTAAAGTCTGTTCATTGTAAGATTGCCTCTCTGATGGTAAATGTCACAATTATGAATACAAAATAGAAAAAGATAGAATCTATTAGGTAAAAAATGGAATAAATATTTTTTAAGGAGTTGCCAGACTGGCTAAGTTTACCATTTCTAATGAATTTCTTAGAATTCAAGAGGGTACTTGTATTAGGGGTTTAAACCCTTACATAAGCAATTATATCAGCCTTAAACTAATTTGACGAATTAGACAATATTTACTGTACCAAAACATTTGCTCTAACATTTTGCCTATTCATTTAATGATTTGAAGAAAGTAATAAATCATTTTCAATTTTTATTGCTCGAGAGGTAAGTATATACCGGACATACTATAGATATGAATTTATCTACTAGTGAAAAACTTTTACTGAATATTTAGTAAATTCGAATTCCTCGAGTTATAAAAACTTATTTTCCCATTATACATTTTAAACTTACACAATATTCACATATACAATTTATACCTAATGTATAACTCATAATAAATATGTAATTATAAGTTCATACAGTGTATAGTTTTCTTGGTATGTACTTGTATGAATATTAATGTGTGTAATTTTGTTGTGCCAACTTAACTCTATGTATATGTTATACAAAAGTTTCTATTTTTTTTCTGTTCATTCGTTCATTTTAGCATTTCTTTGAAACTTTTGTTATTATATTTTGTCACGTCTCTACACTGGTAATAAATTACAGTTTATGTTCAGTATATTATTATTTTTTGTTCTTTACTAGTTTAGTTATAAAAATATTTCTCCACATAACAATATTGGACGTTACATAAGTAAACGGTTGATTCTACATTAACTAATTATTGAAACGCTTGCAAGGACGACAAATGTTTTTCTTTGGTCGTAAAAACAAACAGAAAAATGTTACATGTATATGGCCTTACCACGAATACCACACAATTATGTGCATGGTTATTGGTAAAAGAATAATAAGCAGGTGGTAAAACTTGGCAAAAATCAATAGAATTTTACGATTTGCCATTTATTCTTTTATCAAGAATGTGTTGTTTGTTGTGCGAAATGTATTATTTGAAAAATTTATTGACTTGCAAATAAATATGCAAAATACAGCGGCATCAATAAAAAACAAATTAATTTTGAGTTTTTATTATACGCCATAAAAGGAAAATTAAAAAAAATTACTGTGAAGACATTATTAGACCATGGGAATTCACAAAAATCTGTAATTGTTGTATAGGATACTAGAATCAGTGAAAATCTTTTAAAATTACAAAGATTAGAATTGGATGTGCAATGTGTTCTTAACTCGAAACGACATAAACCGAGAATAGTTGTATGTAATCTTGGATAAAGCGAACAAAATTGCATACATACAAAGAATTTCATTATAGTTTTGCCTATTAAGCCAGCAATTTTCAACGTTTTTCTATTTTTCTTCTATTTGTCTTTATATATGTAACAGTTCCTGGTGTAATTTGAACAATAGGAAAGTGTTTCTTTTCCCTTAGTTGATTTTCTCTGCATCGGATAATTATTTAGAAATTCAGCTTACTGGTTAATAAAGTGCTATAATGTGGGTGTTAAGATAAATTCTTTTATTTTTGATAAGAATTATAAAGTATCTTCTTAAAGTTCGATTTGACTTCCCACTGAGAATTCAGATAGCGTGAAGGTGTAAAGTTTGAAGAAACTTATATATCTATTTTCATATCGGGCTGACATTTTATGTTCGATTTATCAGTACAAAACATATGGAAAGGCCTGATTTAGAATAAGGATAGTACCATCATAAAATATAACTTATTCACTATAAAATCATACAGTTATTGTGAATTATTATCCACACACATAAACATTAAACTGAACTTATATTTCTTGTGAAAAAATAAACGCCGACAATTTTATAACTGCCAAAGGAGCTTTCAACGAAATTATAAACTTGAAAACTCAAATTATGATATTGTTAAAAGTTTGCTTTTAAGAAATTTTATTTTTAGTAAATTTATGACTTAATAACGAATTGCTATATATGTAACGTTATTATCATAAAAATCTTTATTGAAGTGGAGTTGAAAACGATTTCTATTACACAGCATTCATCTTTCATGCATAACAAGAAAGCATGGTGTTAAGCATTTGGATTGGTATTATGACATCTGTCAAATGCAATGTATAAGAAGGGGGGAAAATGTTTTTAGAAAACTTCAAATACATACTACAAATTTGAATGTTGAGAATGTAGAATACAAGAGTATTGTTAAAAGTGAAAAATGAGGGTGGAATTGTATTTTTTATACCTCCTGTATGTGTACATGATGTATTTTTGATGGTTTTATACTAAATACAAAATAGAAAGCTTTTTATCACTACTCTGATAAATTTCATTTAATAAAACCATTTAAGAACTATAGTTTAATAACCACCAAAACCGTAAAAAAATTCATTTCCGTCAAAAAAACGGATTTATTGTAAAGTCGATACGAGAAGAATTATTTTTGAAGAGATAAATAAATCTGCTGACTCTGAAATACAGTTTTACAGTTACAATATAAAAGTGGAAAAATCTAATTACTGAAAAATCTGATATAGTGGGGTCGTTTTTTTTTTTGTATGTACACCACTTGAACCAAAATAGGGAGAATTTGGCTTTTCTTTTGATCATTCAACACTCTACTGTTTGTCTTAGCTTAAAGACATAGAAACCGCGTATATTAGCTCTTAAGCAAAGCAGATGGTTTAAAACAAGGAAAGGGCATAGAGAACAGGATAAGCTCGCCTAAAGCTATGGAGGCGTATCGATTGAAAGCGAAACCAAAACCAGATGGTGCACAAAGGCACTTTTTTCATATATATACACAAACTTATCCTCTTAAGGCGTCGTTTTCATATTTAAATTATAACATAACAAAATCAATTCAAGTACGTATTTTTATGCCATAAAGGTTGAAGTTTCACAAACAGGTGAAATAACATTGTTCGTTATCAAAAAATAATGTTTTGATGTCGTTGGCATCTAAATGGCAACAACACGATATTATCGATTTTAAACAAGTGGCTGAAAATGATTCATGTGTGGTGTCACTTTCAGCCTATATAACAATTTCGATTATAATCGAATCAGTGATAACGTTCTTATATTGTGTCCATAAATTAATGTCTAAATACAATGTCGTGCTAAAAAATGTGATATGAATGTTCTATTTATTGCAGCATTTACAGAAGTAATTAACTGCATGCACAAATTTATCATCTATACCAAATGAATGTCATTTGATAGTTGAATTTTTTGTTTAAAAAAAGATATCATCAAACATTCATTTTTAAAATGATACATTTACGCATTGCATGGGATATTTTGTAATTAGTGAAAGTATTTTTCTACAGAAACATGTATTTCTGTGAATTCTGTGTAAGTAAAAGCTACGACGTCTTCACAGAGGGTGAATAGAAAATTACAATAAGGTCGTATTACATCCATGAAAGAAAGTTTAATAATAAACTGCCTCCCTGTATTTTTCATATAAAACTAATTACAAAAGAAGACTCTCATTTTTACAGTATACAAATAAAAAATTAAAAACAGACAGTACAAAAGCTGTTACGTTTATTTGGAGATCTTCTTTTTTAAGACATTTAATTATATTTTAATTAGCGTGCTTATTATTATGGAAATTCAAGTAAAAAAACGTCCCACAAAACTTATAAACGGCTCAACCACTGATGATCTTATTAAATTCAAATTTGTTTCTTATAAAAATGCATCTTATTATAAAAGAAGATAATTTTTGTGGCATTAATCAACCATCAGAGGACCATATAATGAAAATGTTGAAATTAATTATTAAAATTAAATTCCTGCTGATTTATCATTGTAAAATACAAAATGTGCATTTAAATATAAATAATGTTAATGGATTTGGATATCTTATAAATTATAAATTTATTGCTGCATCCCCATTGTATCCACATACTTGCATGCGACCTATTTATTTTAAATGCACGCTATGCAAACATCAATTCGGCAGGTAGTCCACACCTTCAATAGTAAATTCGATCCATCTGTATGGGTTTTCAGTCACACCTTTATCAATATTTTTTCAACAATTTCAACATTTTTTCTACGTCTCCAATTTGTGAGAAATCATGTTTTTTTACACCACATCTTGATTAGATTGAAACAAATGTGCAAAACTCGTCAGGCAAATTAAAATTCCATATTGTATTTTGATTTTGATTGTAAAAATTCGTAGAACGCATCTTGATATTAATTTTCCACTAAAAAGATCAAAACCACTACCAGAATATGGGACATTTTATACAATGCATTTATTTAGTCGTGAATAATTTCAAGATATATAAAATTTTAGTATGCCATATACGCGTATAGTATCCCCCTTGCATTATTTCATCATAGTTTGATGGTGTTGGTATATTTCTACTATATCATGTTCATATTTCCGTTGGCGTTCAATAAAGATAAAGTGAAGGAAACCGAATGGTGTGCATTTTGAACATACAATAGACTTCTTAAAGGGGTGCCAACACACATATATGGAACGGCAATGATGGCGTATACATACGATGGAACGACGATCGGCACAACACACACATACCATATCGATATTTTGTGGATTGCCCTTCGAATAATTCGCGCGTATGTCATCACACTATATATATGCTGATCTGCCCATTTTCCATACACATATACGTCTTTTTCTTTGGTATATTGATGCTTTCACCCTTTTTGAATATAACACTCCACCATATCAATATTTTTTATTTATGCGTAAAAAATGGCACGTATTAAATCGATGCATTTTTTATGTATTATGTTCAGATACACGCACATATATATTTTTTTGTTGGACAATGGATAACAGAAATTACCATTTCAATGGTTTTTATACCACTTTAAATTGTATTTCATAAAATCGAATTGAATGAAAAAATGCTATTAATTACCGGCCACAAAACCATTTCAACCAGCCCTCGTAATGGATTTTATATGGTTTCAAAATTAATTATTATAGTAAGGAATAAATTATTTACACATTAATAAATCTATATACCATTTTAAACACATTTATCGAAGCCCAATCATGGGTAATTTTTCATGCGGACTTAAGCGACGAAAGAAACAAAAAAAAAACACATTTAATTTGAAAATATCTCCAATATCTAAATTGATTTTTAAATAATCCAACACGTAACACACTTTACAACACAATTAGATACTAAAAAAAGCATTTGGGAATTAATTTTTTCTCTCCAATAATAGCACGAAATTGAATTGGAAGGCTATTTAGGGGGATAAATTCTACACATATACGAACAAATCGTATTTTAATTACATCCACAACTAAATTAGCAATTGACTTGAAACTCAAAGCTCAATTTTAGGGTTACGGGCCAATTTCAAAAGACTGTATTATACACATATATTTCACCGTATGGTTTATGGTATTATATTATGTGAAATGATTGAATATTCATTTAAACTGGTGCTTTTGTTAAAATGAAAATTGAATATTAATTTCTGAGCTACTAAATATTGATCCTGATCAAAAGTATATAATAATAGACAAACCGAAATATTATCTTCAATTATTTTGAATTCAAATTGTGTGTAATATTCTACGTGATACATTGGTAGCAAGTATGCCTAATTGCCTGTTTCAAAGATGAGAGGCAGAGAAAAAAACGTGGAAAAAGAAACATCAAAGCCAAATGCACATATACAATATACACGTTGTCGTCGTGACACTCGTGGGACGCCTACGGACGCCCTGGAGACCTGCGTTGCCATAACGACTTGTCTGAATACGCGTTCCCTTCAGCTTTATGCCTATATACATATACGTAGACTGTCGAGATTTCATATTCCGGTTTTAAAAATGCTAACATCACATTTTTATCTTTTTACATATTCTTTAAAAATCCTTATTACCAACACACTACAAATATTTATATATAAAGTTAGAATTTTTCTGTATATGACATGTAAAACAGACAACTTTTAAATGTTGTATCACTTATATTTCATAAAATGTAACCACTTGAAATACACAAGCGGTTGTAAAAGGGAACTTGATTATAGGGTAAACGAGATATTATGTCTAGTATTTAAAGAAGTTTTGAATTAAGGCAGCTGTAAACTAAATAATACCTTTTACTTACAAGCTTTTATGAGGTATTTTAAAAGTAAAAAGCTCTAACTCACCTGAAACAAAGAGAAAATATATTGTATTATGTTATTTTTATTAAAAATTCTTTTAAAAAGCAAACAGTATATCTTTATAAATATTTTAAATGTTTTCGCTTGAATTTTTTTCGAGAAAATTGCTAGTAAGTGGAAAATTCAAACAAAATTTTCAACTTGTTGGCAATACACTTTATGAATAATGCATGAAGTTAATTTTGTTCGACTCAAACTAGTCAAGTAAAAGCTTGACAATCAAAAAAGTAATTAAATTTGTCCATAAGAAGAAATTAATAAGACATTTTATTTTACTATGTATATTGAATTTTGAGTTTTATGTCCTAATAAAGTCTGTACGTGGTATTTTAAATGCTTCTTTACACTTACGAAATGAGATATAAAATTCATATCTATATCAATGTCTAAAAGATTATTGTCGAAAACTAATCACAATATTCAGTTAATTAATGTATCCTCATCTTTAATTAAGATATTTTGAAACAGAGTTACGGAAATTAAAATTTCACTGTTTCTTTTATACATTAGTAGATATTTATGCCGGCCAAAGACACAAGAATAGATAAAAATTTTGTTGGTATTTTAAGTTGTAGGTATGTAAAAGTTATCAAAATATTAGACTTTATATATGGAGTCTTTATAACACCACTTGGTAATAAATAACAAACCGGTGGAACGAGAGAAAAAGAGATGCTAGAGACGTGACAACACAAGTAAAATTGGGCTTTAAAATATACTAACAATTTTGAAATAAGTTTTAATAAGATTTCAACTGTGACAAATTATTTCACTTCGAAAAATTGTCGTTCCAGCTTTAAAATGACAAATTTATGTAACTTATTCATCAGTTACCTACATTCATTTTTAGCTGTTTATAATAATACATTTTTAAAGCAGTTTATTTAATCAAAGTTTTAATTTAAAGCTTTTAAAAATCTGTCAAAAGGAGTTTGCATTAATTAGGTGAAAAACAAAATTATACAATATTGTATAATATACTACCTTCAACTAGTTTAAGTATTATACATTTCTTAATATGGTGACTGGATTATATATTTGTAACAGGTGAAAATTAACGCCATTATAAAATTATACGTATATAAAAAAAGTTAAGCGGTGTAAATTTATTTATTAATAAATGCGGCACCTCTTTTAAAATAGTTTATATTTTCAATAAATAAAAATATAAAATTTATTAAAATGCGTTATGTGTGAGAAGTTTACACATGAGAGACAACTCAAAAAGGATAACAAGTATCATATAAAGTTACAAAATGTAGGTAACATCTGTTTAAACATCCGGACTTAACAAATTTATTCATAAATAATATAGATGGCAAATTTTTTAACCATGTGTGTGTGAGGTGAATTTAGAGGCTGCCTTTTACCCCTAAAATTGAAACAACTTTTCAGTATCATCTGGTAACAGGCCTAAAACACACAACATTACCATTTAATTCATTAAAAAAAAACAATTTGTATACATCAGTTGATCTTGTTCTGAAATTGTGGTTAATGGTTATGCATTTTCAATAAAAATTTGTAAAACTGTCATCATAAACAAATCTTTAGCCGAAGAAAAAAAATATATAAAACGAATGTATATTGATATATATATATAGCGTCGTAAAGTAAATGCAATAAATTGCAGGTCATGTTGAAACTGCTTGGCTGATAAATAGCACTAATTCATTTGGTTATACAAACGTCATCGTTATGAAACGTATAAAAATGTAATAAGTAGCAGATGTGCAGACAGTAGCATGATAATAATGGTCTCTCTTAATTACTCTGTATATCTAAATAAAAATATACTGTTGAACTGAGACATCAACATCTACGAATATATGGTGCATTCCTATTTGTATACAAACACAATGTACACAAATGATAAAAATGACACCTTTTTTGTGTTTAGTTTTTCGAGTCGAGGAAAAAAAACAACAACGAGTCCAAAATAAATAATCATACAACGGAAACTGTCTCATAGAGAAGCGGGTTAATGGCCACAAAATTAAAGTTCCAGATTAGGCCAGGAATTTATTAATTGCATTATATTTGTGGCATTAGCACCTTAATTAGGCGATTATAATGAATGAAATTCGCATTTAATTTGCGGAATTTTGGAATTTAGAAATTTACCTAAAAATTATCATTAATTTATCTCCAAAAAAAACCAAAAAGTATGTTAAATGAAATACAGTTGCAATACATAAATTAAAACGGGTTGCAACCTACGCTAATCCACAAACACAAACAACTTCTTATTCCTTTATACTAATTTATTCAAATTATATGGATTGTACTAACCATGTTTAGCTAGCAAGACCATTTTACGTAGAACTATCACTGGTATATAACAGTCACAGAATTTTCCCAAAAAACAAAAAAGCAATAACTCTACTTAAATAGATCAGTTTTTCGTATTGACCACGAAACGTGCTGTCATTCGGGGACAACGAACTATTATTGAATAAAAAAAGTCGATAAAATTCTTATCATCACTCTGGTTGTATAGAAAAAAGGTTCATAATATGATATGATTCTACCGCACTGTGATGCAACGAAGGCAACTCTGTCTGTAAGTTTCACAAACACTGACACAACTTCTTGTGGCGCAGCACGAACACACACTATGGTGGAAACAAAGCCACTAACCGAAGAGAACAGGCCCAAAAGATGGTTGGGAGATGGAAGAAGAAACACATATATATATTTATAAAACCGAAACCATGTTGTTACGATTGACCCAAACGAAAGAGCCTTTAGAGGTAACCGTGTTAAGGTCGTCTTTGAACTGCTTAGGTAGATTTTAGGGCCGCATTGGGTTTTTGATTGTTTTTGTTGTGAGAAGGTGTCTAAGGGTGTATTTTCAAGTTTCTTATACCAGATCCGCATCAGTTCATTGTTTTCAACACATGAAAGGAACATGAATTTTTATGAAAGTTTGAACAAAAAAAATCCAACCCTGCTGTAATGGAAAAAGCTTTGTCTTCTGTTTATTTAAAAACTTATTACACTGATTATCGGTTATCATTAGAACAATTTGAAAGTTTTTGTATAAAAAAATCTACCTGGACACCAAAGATGACTGCATAAGATTAGATCCGAAATTCGTGATAGGTGGAAGTGCATGTTTTTATTATAAATTATTATATGTTAAATAAACATTGTAAATTCGGTTTCCAATTACACTATGATTTAAGATTTATTAGAGACGGAAAAAATCTCTTCAAAGTTAAAAGTGTTTTATAATGGAACGTAAGCAATTTATCACTATACTATAAACTTTTAAATTATAAATATACTTGCGGATTATCTGTAAGAAACGACCATGTTGCTGGCTAATAAAAATCATCATTATTAAAATCAATATATATAAGTTAATGACTTTTTAATAACTTCTCAGTAAACAAGACGATTTTTATTTGAAAATTCAGGTCATGTTATAATTAAATACAAAACAATATAAAACGCACATTATTATATTCAACTAAAAATATATGACTAATAAAGCTTTATTTAATAACAAAATTGAAACTGCTGAATATTCATTAAGTATATGTATATGTACACATAATGACAGTTAGTTATTTAGTTGTAAACGATAAATAAGTAAATTGATGTGAACTTACGACATCATGTCTACATTAACTTTTCTAGTAATATAATACGATAAAATGTTATATATTTTCCTGAAATTTACCGTTTTCTCATCATTGTCCACGCGATCCCATAAATAATTTATTACGCCAACCAACCTATGTTATATTCTTAAACATATTACATGCATTCATTACATTTAATTAAGTTATACCCATTTATGTTATTTCTTTTACAATTTCCGCATATAACAATAATAAAACGAAATTTATTGTCATTGTACCAGGTAATTACATAAATCACACCTTATTTTATTAACAAATGTAAATTATAATTGTTTGGTAAGCGGTTTTAAATTAACAGCAAAAGGATCATCCACAATAATCCTATTTGATAATTAACCACAATGGCTGTAAAGTGTTTTGAGAAATTATACAATACCACACTCTCATTACCAACTTATACTAGTTGCAACATCCCTGAAATTTAGTGCTTATTACAAAGTTTTCAGTGTGTGGAGTCAAATATACTTCCAGAAACCACACACTGCCACCTCATCTAAATATTAACTATAAACATTTTACAGTTGCAGAACACCTGCAGTTCCTAGATTATGAAAGCTTTAAATTCTACCTGCCACTGAAAACACAATATTGGCAGAAAATCGACCACAATTCGATTATTACAATCATAGGTGCATTTTATTATCCCACAGAAGAATATATGAATGTTGGGTGTATGGAACACTTTCAAGAGAAGGCTGACCTAGAAGGTAAGTGAAGGACATTCAAAACGAAGTGAATTTTAATGTTACGATCGTATGGGTGAGTGGACTTGAAGCTTTTTTACACACAAGGGTATATCCATTTATATGAGCAACTCACCAATGGAATGAACATTTTTTTATGATTGAATAAACTGTGAACTTTGAAATGGAATATTTGTAAAATATTTATTATATATGTGGCTTAAGATGTTGTGGATGCTGTTTATATAAATTTTATCGAAGGTCAATAAAATCGTAGACCTACAATTATTAATCAGGGGGAATCTCTTTCGAAGAATTAATAGTTATTGTGAATTCAAAGTCTAATCGTAATACCACAAGTAAATGATTAATTTTTGTGCTTTAAAGGTTGAAAAGGTCATATTGTACCAGTCTAATGGTGTATTCTGAAGCACACATAAATACTTTTACACATTATTATAGTTTAATTAAAAAATAACTAATAAACTTTATGACTTTAATTATTATTAGCATATATTTTACTGCCGCGTACGTTAAAGCCATTAATATGAAAAAAACAAAATATTTTTAACGTCCAAGTTACTACGTATCATAATTTTGCAGGCACAGAGGTCCATATATTATATTTTTACAACATTACATTTCGGAACAATAGGATAAATTTACGTTGTTCGTTTTTTGTTTGTACCTTTTTAAATGTATTTCTTGTCTTGTTATTGTTTGGCATAAATAAAAAAAAAGTTAAAGTTACAAACTTGCCCGCTTTTGATGTTTCATATAGCACAAGACTGAAGAAGAAAAGATATAACGAGTTCGACCATTAGAGAAGACGTAAAGAGACACTAAATCGGTCTTTAACTCTGTTGGATTCGTGCTTTAATATTCTGACAAAACATGAAAATAAAAATGAGAAAAGAATGGCTAGTTTCATGTTGCGAACATATCAAATATGATTTCAAGCAGAGAACACAACAGAGTCCAGATTAACTGTGTGTGAGAAATGTTTCTTCCAAGTTCATTTAGTTCAAAAATTTTTTTACTAATCAAGCTTAATGGATACCAATTTAAATATATTGAAAGATATTTATTGGCCACAGTCGAATGAATTTTGTTAATGACATAATATAAACTTTTTACAGAATGAGTTTTTAATAAGAAAAAAATATCCCATAAAGAAATAATTTTGCATCCAATTTTTTGGTTAAATATTTCTTAATTTAGCACTTATATTTAGCACCCAACACCGTAATTTTACGTTCCCACGCAATCATAATATTTATTTATATATTTTTTTGCAGATAATATAAATTTAAATTTATTATAATAATTTATAATATATAAAGAAATCAATAATTTTTGCCGCAAAATACTTAATAACTAATTAATGAAACTATTAATGATAATTTATTGATTTTATTCATTATGAAAGTATTTTTAACGGGATTCCATTAGGTTAATGAAGATGTTGGTGGTAGGTTGTAAAACTTTTAGATAAAAACATGTTGCATTTTGTTACTTTTAATTAGATATGTAAATTGGACAAAAAATTTAACTAAATTAAACTCAACTAAAATTATTAACATTTACAATTTTGACCATAAAGTATTAAAACAGACGAGAGAGATGGGTGTGATGAAATGTGCTCAATATTCGGGGGTGGTTCTTAAAGGGATGCGTATGTACACACCACACTCAATTACTGTATTTTGTGACGTAATTTCCCTAGAGTCATACCGTAATTTCGTTGTGAACGTATATTATAAAGGTGCAAGTTGTCGCCGCCCCCGTCAACATTTTCTATACACATCAACTCTGAATATATTACTCGTACAGCACAGAGGATGGTATACAAAAAAAAATACAAGGTATTATTTAGAATGGCAAAAAAATAGCATGGGACACTAGGTTTTTCCGTATAGTCAAAGCAGTTTCTTCGGTTGATTGATGTATAAACATTTACATAGCCCCGAATTGAAAACAAACATACAAAACGGAATGGAAATAACTTCGTTTTATCATCTAACGTTGGTAAATCAAGTGTGTAAATACAGATTAGAAGAAGAGTCTTGAAAAGGGGGAGAGAATTAAACTATGTTATATACTTTATGAATTTAACTCGTTTTATCAATCAAGAATTTCCTAAAATTTTGTATACTACATTCTATCTTATATTATTATACGAATATTTTCAGAAAGATAAAAGATATAAAATTAGATTTGTGTTATTTAGTTGAAACGAGAGTATTGTAGAAATGGTTTTTCCAGTTTAGATTAAATAAAACTGATTATAAAAGTTTCCAATTTCACGAACTTTATTATGTGTTTTTAATAATAGATTTTAAAGCTATTTAGGAATTATCTAGATCTTAGAATTTTATTTATTACAATAATAATTACGTAAAAAGACTGTTTAAAAACTTTTAAATATATTCCTAGTAGTGTTCAATGTGTTTTTTTTTTACATAAACAAATAAATATTGACGAAGAGATTAGATTTTTGTTTATGTTTTATAAAATTTCGTGGCATATTTAATAAATATCACAATAGAATTTACCATAAAGCTCGTGCATTAACTGTTTTTAATGTATTTATTTTCTTTTGACTGCATGTGTATGTTTTATACATAAATTTTTGTCACAAACATTTTTCATAGAACATAAACAAAACTTGAAAAAAATAATGTGTACAACATAAATAAACAAAGAATTGATTACATGTATTTTTCGTTCAATTCCTGAAATTCAGTAGCAAAAAATGCGATCAAAAAGAATCCAAATATAGGTATATAACACAATAGAGCTACAAATTATCAATGGCAAGAAAATAGCCGGGTCTCTCCTCTATTCCTTATTCGATTCAGTTGAATTGAATGGTGAATTATGAGCAAAACTGGGGAATTAAAGATTTAAAATTGAATTTCAGTTTAATATGGTGGCGGTGGTAGTATTAAGGGGCTGGCTAAAAGAAAATGAATACGTATTAATATTGTATGGTACAGCAACTGGGTGGGTCTGTCCGTGAATTATATAATATGAAAAACAATATTTCATGATTTTATGAAAAAAAAACCTTCACATACAAAACAAGACCCGAAAATATTCTGTCAAAGAACTGGATTCAGGAAACGAAAACATTTTTACCTACGTGTCTTCAAAATACGATTAGTTATAAATTTAACTGTAGGGGCATTAATTGTCCATGTATTTTCATTAAAATTATTATTTATTACCTATTGGAAAAACTTGTACCACATATATACATATAAACACAAACTATTTCTTATATTGCTCTTAAAAACATCTATTTGTAATTCAAATTAAACGTTATAAGGAAAAACTGGTCCAAGTACATGCCTTTCAAGTTTGTCCTAAGATGTCTTTGCTGTGTTTCTATTCGTTTTTTAACGTACCCAAACGCGTTTCGCGTCCCTGCAAGGTTGTATTGTTCAGCACAGCATGTTTTCTTCAGTTCTGAAACCTTTTTTGTTGTCTATGTGTTATAAATGAACAGGTAAAAAAGGGTCTCTTTAGTTTTCTGTACTGTCATTCTTAGTTCTATAATATTTTATCACTTTAAAATATATTAATATATTAGTAAACCGTTTCAATACGCAGAAATTATATATTGTGGCTGAAGAAAATATTTTTCTACACTCCCACTTGTAGTTATTTGACATAGATTAATATCTGGGAAAGTGGTTAGAAATAACGTAATTGGAAATGTTATTAAATAAAGTATATTATTAAATTAAATCTTATAATAACAATTTTGTTTGTTTATTAAGTAGATAGTTTATTTATACACAGGTATTGTGTGCAATGGAGAAATAAATTGTTTAGACATAGATGGGCTTGTAACAATTATCTTACTTATTAGAATTTATCGTTTATCAAGATCTATTGTAATAGATTATTTATTTATATATTATATGCACACAATTTTCTATTTTCTATTTTTTTAATAATTATTTTAAATAGTATATAATTCAAGGCAAAATATATATAGTTTTCTGGTGACCGAAATTTATAATCACAAAATTATTATTAAATTAAATTTAATATAAATGTACTTGCAAACATAATTTACAAGGTTCTCTATTTACATTCATATCAATTAAAGAATTAATTTTCAAAGCAATATATAATAATAAATCTGACGTAAAATTCGTATATCTCAAAATGAAATAAATTATATTAGTGTAGTCAATTTAACATTTTTTTATACGACTGCTTCCTGGACGGTAAAACGAGAGAAATGAATGTAATATGCCATATATTATAATAAATATTTAAAGAAATTAAAATTATGTGTGGCTTTTTTTCATCTGCACCGCACAACAACTTTCTATGTTGAATTTTTGTTTTAGTTTAAATGTAATTGAAAATAAATCAGAACAAAGTAACATGGAACAGGCAAAACTAATTTACAGAGGTCATTTCAGTAATGACTGTCTGCTGGATTTAGTTCCAAGTTAATTAACTTACCAACTTATTATTCAGTCTGTAAGCACTTCAGTCATACACCAACAAAGAATTTAAATAAACATTTTATTATTTAAATATAATTTTTTTATTGCAACGACAATTTAAATAAATCATCTGAGTAAAAAAGTTAAAGCTTATATATTGGATCTGTTTTAGACAAAAGGCTGTTAATTGCAGCCGAATTAATTAAAATTTTAAATAAGCACGTGTACTTGATGGAAACTAAAAAAAAATTGTACACTGAATGGACTAGACTGTATTTAATTTAGGAACGATCGCATATGCAAATTTTTAGTTTTCCTCTAGGGTTGTTCATGTATTGAATGATCAAGTCAATGAATACAATAAGGGGAAAAACAAAATGAAAATTGTTTGTATATGTAATGAGAACATTTCAGGCGAAAGATTCCCATCAGAAATGACAATTTTTTATGTATTTATGTATTTGTGAAATTACCCAACAAAATGACAAAATGCAATATTATAATTAAATTATTTATGCATGCTATAATCTTCCGTTTTTACTTACATATACATAACGGGTATAAACATGTAAATATACAATTTACATAAAAAAGCAATGTCTCCTTACCTGAAACAAAAAAAAACGAATATTAATAATAATGTTACTTTTTGGTTATTTTTACACTAAAATCTACTCGTATATGTATGTTCAAGTTTCAATGAACTAAGGTGTGTGTTGCTTTTGAAAATAATTCCAATTCTTTGAATATTTTCAAATATTTTTCTAGTGTGAAATGAAAAATGTTCTGTAACACCTAATGAGAGTTTTATGTGTTAAAAATAATATTTTACCAGCATCAGCTGGTGCATATATGAGCAATAAAAGCAAAATTATTGTACACTGTGTGCTTTATTCTGTAAACAATTATAACAATTTCGTTTCAAATAAATTACTATTATATGACACGTATTATAAATGTATGTATATATTTGATTTTATGATTTAGAAGAAACAACGTGCTCTTTTCTATATGCACCAATTTGACACGTGTACCTTATAATTTATATATCCATGCACAAGTTTATAAAAGAATTGAAAAGTTGCGCAAAATTAAACATTTTATTACCGGTCGAGCTTTTTCAATAGAGTAAACTTTTATTCCATTTTCTATTGTTTAGAAATAATTCCATAACGAAATATAATTTAATTTGATGTAATGTAATTTGTTTGTAAAAAGCATTCGCTTCAACTAGTTATTCTATAATAGTATAGAATTAAAATGGGTATCCTCTATACAGATTAGTATCTTTAACCATTTGAAAATATCTGAATGAAATTATATTAAAAGCGAAACCTATTGTGTTTTATCAAAACGACATCCATTTTAACAAAAGCTCGAAATAACTGAAATTTATTCATAAACTCTTATATATTGTTATGTACAAGCAAAATTTATAACGCTTATATAATCATTTTAATATTGTACAAAACAATCTTATGAATTATATGTATGAATAACATTTTATGTAAAATATAAAATGGGAACGCATATTTCATTATACATTTGGTTATTTTGACAAAATTAATTTTGCAAAATGTAATACAAGCCATATATACATATATAGAAAAAGAAACTTTTAATTAAAATTTATGATTAACATATCATCGGAAATGGTAAAAATGAGTCAATAAATCTTTATACATTACCATAACGAATTGATTTTTAACACCCAAAATCTATAATTAAGTGAAATTATTATATACGAAATTTATATTTGGAAAAAAAATTAAGCTGGACTGGCAGATTTCTTACGTACACGTGTTGCAAAAAAATAATTGAATGCAATTGATCTGTTTTAGAAGATGTCCTTCACCGTGACCGAAAGTTACTTCTTATGCTAATGAAAACAAGATTCTGCGGTTGACCAAAGCATGGTTAAAATAAGCAAATCTACTTTTTAAATAGTTACACGATTGTGAACTTATACCATATGGGCATAAATATTTATCGAAAAAAAAGAAACAGTCACGGTTGTAATTTATATTTTTCCTTTCACGTACAATTAATTATAAATATAAAACTCTTTCGCATTTCAAAGACAATAAACGTCATTTTTAGACAAAAACAATTATGACTGAGTAAATTTGTTAAAGGCGAAACCAAACAAATTCCTCTCCCTATCATTTTTGCGCATTCATGAATAAATATGTCTCTGGAAATTTAAAGTATTCATATTTAGTTTCTGAAGTTTACTGATAGTGAAAATGAAGTATATGCACGGTAATAAAAATCTATGATCTCCATTTTTCCTATGGAGACCGAACTGAGATTTCTTTATGTATATATAAGGAAGCAATCGATAGCAGGCATTTTCAATAATAAAATATAAATGCATAAGTACGTTTCCATATTTTTTTTGTAATTAAAATACGTACGAGCATATAATTTTGGAATTTATTGCATGTTAACAAACCGTATATTATAAAAATTGCATATAAATTAATATTTTAACTAAGAAAATTAATACTGACAATAAAAATTAATTAATATATTTATTACAAAATGTAATAAAGGATTTTATTAAACAGTAAATCAATTTGATTTTTTTAACGTTTTTCCCTAAAAAAAACTTTAATGACTATTGAAATAATGGAAAACCTACAAGTTCTTATGAATTTATAAAATATGCAGTAATTAATTTCTATCATCGATAAATCGATGTTTAAATGCTGCAACGAATAACGGAAGCGTGTTTGGTTTTTAGTAAATTATTTGAATAAAAAAACGGCCATAAGAAATTATACAGCAACTTGGTTTGGTATCTATTAAGGCATAAAACAATCGAGTCACGATCCTGTCCTATAGTTGCTAATGTCATTTAATGACAGCATTATCTAGGTTCCTTTTAGAAAACTCGTGCCCAATGGAAAATCTAATAAGAAGTTCTCTCACTTAATGACTACAAATAACCTATTAACAGATTTAAAATAGGATTTCTTTCCATAATCCAGTAAAGAAAAAAGATTTTTGCTGTTTCATCCAAAATCAATTGACATTATGTTAGAAAAAAACTAATGCCTTTAGAGCTTCATTAACAATTATGATCAATTATAGAAATTGCAAACTGTAAAATTTAATATGAAACTCTGGTTCTAAAATGATAACAGTAACAAGAATAGATTGTATATAATTTCACATGTAAAATGCCTTTAGGCACATTACATTATCTGGACAAACTTGCAAATAAACTTGATAATTTTTGCCTTATCAGACAATCAAAAGCAATTCGCTTTTTTAATGAGTCAACATGCATTCATTTGAGAAAAATGTTGACGATGTGTAGTCCGTACTTATTTATTAAATGGGAAAATTGGTTGTAAAGAAAAAACGTAACATAATGTTATATGTTTTGTGTTTGTGATTTTAAATTTTGATTAAAAACTATGTTGTTGTATAAAACATGTAAAAACCTTTAAACTTTCCTAATAAATGGTTTAAGATAGTCTATCGATCCAAATTTACAACTTTATACATGCATATATACATATGTGTTATACATACATATACAATTAGATAAGACGAGTACAATTTTTCTCGTAAATTTTCACACAAAACCCATGGAATTATCCAAATAAGCAGTTTTTAGGATATCAGTGTTATCCATATCGAAAACCCACACGACATATCATGTATGGAAGACGTATTTATGCAATTCACTTGCAATAATATTACTTATCGGAACAGTGCAATTCATTGTACTGACATTGGCATATTAAACTTATTGCATTTTATCGTCGGCAATCTACCATACACATGCAAAACTTCATATATCTGTGTGTGCAGACAACACTGAAGGTTTTGGCGTGGGTTTGTTGATAGTTTTTTGACTTCAAAACAGGCACTACCCTCTTCTTCTTCTTCTCTCAATATAGTCATTTTCTCGCCCAAACAATCTCACTGTCATGCACATGCTAAATCAAGTGAATTTATAATACACCTCTTTAAATTTATGATAATTAACACGACGATGGCTTATACAGAGAGGGAATATAAGAAGAGGGGTTGACTGTACTTTTGAATAATTTATGCATCAGTTATACTCTTGAATTATTTTTCAAAAGTTTTTAGTGTAACAAAACTAAATTTAACACGCTTACACACAATGCACTGCTAACTAGCAGGTGGCACGTAAATTCCATGAAAACACCACTAAATACTCATACAAAGTATGAATTTTATATATTGCAGAAATTGTACTATAGTAGTAGCAATTTGAAAACGCCTCTGAGATCATAAATGTCACAATTATGAATAGAAATTAGAAAAAGATAGGATGTATGGATTTCATTTGGTGAAAAATAAAATATGTATGTTTTCTAAAGAATTTCTTAGAACGAAGGAGTGTACTGAAAGGGAGTTAAAACCCTTATTCCTTAAGCAATTACATATGTATATCGATGATAAATTAATTCAACGAATTTAGATAATATTTTCTGTCTCAAAAAATTTGCTGCAACACTATTTCTATTACTTATCTAATCTATCGATTAATTTCAAAATAGTAATAAATCATTTTTCTCTTTTATTGACCCAGAGGCATTTTAAAATTTCGACTACTATAAGTATATTGGAACTTGAACACTGTTTTTATAAAAGCCAATTTGCTAGAAATTACGAAAATACAATACACCAGAAATATATAACATGTAATCTTTAACAACATTTAACACTCCAGTGACTACTTTGGTATAAATTTACATTCAAAGCCTACAATGCGGTAGTGTAGAATTTCAATGTACGAAAATGAAATTTCCATATTATTGAACTTTAAAAGTATAACAAGAAAAAAATCATAATAATATTTTATTTGATAAAGAAAGTTGTCTAGTAAAAGATTTCCTTCATTAAAAGAAAATTCCAAGTTCATTAACAAAGTTTCCGAACAGGAAAAAACTGGTTTCTTTCAAATTACAGCACACGAAACTTTTGAAAACAGATCAATCTAAAGGGGAAAAAATAACAAGAAAAAATATACACAAAATACTTCCTTTTTTGTAACAAAATATACGGAATTTACCTAACAGGAAATGTTTTTATTATACTTTTGTTAAATAACGGCATAGAATTCATAAAAGGTAATTAGTGTTTGTGTTTTGTGTTGAAAAAATTTTGTGTGTGTGCAAATAAACCGCATATATTTAAATTTTAATAAACATGTGCCCGGTTATTCTTGTTTAGGGAGCGTTAACAATAAATATTTTACAAAGAATACGCTGGAAAATTTATTAGCGATGTTTCTTGTAATATTACATTGACTTTAAAGGTAATCCCGGAAGTGAGACAGGCATCATTTACAACAAGATGCCACAAAATATTGAAAATCCAGTTATTATTTATTCTATTTAAACAAATCAACTTAATACACATATTAAGTTTATACAATGTAATACAATGCCCGTATATTTATGTATTTATTTAATTAATTGTGTCGAGTTGACTAAAAGAACATAACAACTTAAAGTTCATATTAAAAGAGTTTTACTTGACAAATGATCCCATATATAAAACAATTAAATTAATTGCATTCATTAATCTACATCTCCATGAAAAATTTAACAGGACCATTTTACAGTTTAAGCTCTGTTTGCAACCGAATTGTTAAAAAAAAAACAGACGAAAAACAAGAATAACACTTAAATCAGAATTAATTTTAACAAAAATTAATCATCAATGCACTACAAGGCTGCTAAAAACAATTTCACATGTTTCGTTTTCTTATTCAATCAGCGTGACGATTTTAAAAAGCATCAGACTTGTCATAAATCACATAAATTTCGTAATCCCTCGACGATTCGGATCAAATTCTTTTAAAAATCAACCAAGAGTTACTATATTGTTTAGAAGAAAAACAATAAAACATGTTATGCAATATGTTTACAACAAGATTGAATGTTTGTCTATTGAAGGCCAGACAAGAAGATACAATTGATTATATATATTTTCACCTTAACCTTCAAGAAGAAGATGCATTCGTTGTCGTGTGTATAACAAGAATGAATTTAGAAACTTCGGACATTGTTGAGAGTTCCCTCAGGTCGCACTAGATTGCTTTCCTGTTATAAGTTTGCTTTAAATCTTCCCATCTTTAAATCTAAATTGAGTTTTAAGATTTATTTGATAAAACTTATACACTTTTCTGGTATTTTATAGAGCACCATTATTTCCTATTTAAATTATAACGTCTCTCTCTCTACATTTTACATGTTGAAATAAAGAAATTATTTACGACTTTAAAACAACAAACATTTTTTAACTTTTACTACACTGAAAACGTTTTTACGACAAAACGATTAAAATATTAAAGAATTTAGGAATACGTAACGATATATTAAATTTTTTATGTATTTTATTAAAGTTTGTTATACAGTAATATATTTTTGTGACAAATAAAGATATGCTTTATGCGGAAGAAAGCCCAGAACAGAAAAAAAATGTATACATTTTTTTTTTGGTTAAAAGAAAAAGGCCTGTACTTTATGAGCTTCATTCCAGTACATTTAACCTTGATGTTTTCTAGCGTTTATCGCTCGTTGTGTTCAAGTTCATTTTACTTTCCTTGATTTTCTCCTCTTTTTTCCTTTTCACAATAAAGCGCGAGGAAAACGTACCATGCAACCAGAAGAACAAAATAATGCCAATTTTCTCATATAATTCCCGATTTCTAAGGAACTTGTCTCTAACAATGCCTTACAAATAACGAAAAATATAATATACGAGAGTATAATCTATATAATAAAGCAAAATACAGTTCAATAAGTATTAACGTTTCACAATTGAATAATGTTGTAAGAAAAAAATTCAATTAAAGCTCTGTGCACATATATTAAATGGAATAGGAATACTTCTTCGTTGATCAGTTTTAATAAAAAATTAAATAAATCCTCCTATTTAGTTAACAACAAATATTTTTATAATAAGGCCTGTTATGTAGCACCTGTTTCGTTGAACGCGTTCTCGATAAAACTAAAATATAATATACGAGAGTCTTATCTATGTAATAAAGCAAAATAGAGTTCAATAAGTCACGTTTTACAATTGAATAATGTATAAGAATACAAAAACAAGAAAATAAAATTCAATTAAAGCGCTGTGCACGAATTGCAAAATATTTTCATAGTGTGACAGTTAATATAAGTCTCATTAGAAATAAAAATTCAACCTCATTTACAAAAAGAGAAGATATAATAAGAGAGTGAATGCGTAGGTATTAAACATTTATACGGTCCATTTGGAAAATTACACATTTCGACGGGCAATTACATTGAGGCTGCGAATTGTGTAATATTCGCCTTCATTATGCACAAGCCTTCTCCTTCAGACCATAATAACAATAAAGAGTATAAGATATTTTCATTGGGGCCCTGACACAGGCTTAAGATGTTCAGACACTCTGTAATCCTTATAAATAAGGTGTATGGGTACTTGCTAGTAATTACGGATTATTTTATACAAAATTTGAATATTTTGTACAATGATTTAAGATTAGAGCTTTTCTCTTTGACATCGATGTTATTTCAAATTAAAATCGTATATAGTAATTATCTATTGAGTATTGAAGTTATTGTGTTCCAATAATATACGTACCTAACACTGATACAACTATAAATCTCGTCTAAATCCTGTCAAAGAATAGAAACGTACGTAATTTATTGAAATATAATGATATACGAGTATACTGAAAAGATAAATGAGTTGTTAAGGAAAATCGTTATTTTGAATTTTTTCGAATTTGAAGAAAATTTTAAATGGAAATCAAAGATAATTTCCAGAATATATTATGCACATATAATTTCAATTAGAATTTATATATAGTAAACAACATCAAGTTTATTTCTAGTATCAATTCAAAATGGCATATGTCTTGCATTTTATGTTTATTATTAAACAATTTAAAATCTAATTTAACAGCATGCAGTCAACGCCACCGTAAACTTTTCACTTGACGATCATGAAACCTTTAAATAACACATAAAATAATTTAATAAATACTTAAATAAAGTGCAAGCCATATTAAAGCATTATAGGGAAAATGGAAATGGCAAATTTGATATATCAATGATATCAAATTGATATCTCCTTATTACATTTAAATACACGTTTGGGTAAATTTTTCTACCAAGTCTTTTGCAAAAGTTATTATTATGGTTAAGTGCGTTTACATATTTTGTAATTTTCATACTACAACAACTATTATTAAAATTTGCAATGTAATTTTTAATTTAACACACATTCACCCTACATTGCACTTATAATTCAGTTTGACAGTATTATTTTATAATAATAATAAGTGAGTAGCGTGACAATAACCATGAAAAATTTTAAAAACAGCCATAACTATGATATATAATAAGTTTGTGGCTACACATAAAATTTTCTAATCTTAAAACCAGGATACTTTAAACAGGAAAAATGTTATCATTATTATCACAAAAAATATTGCAGAAATTCCTGTAACAATTTTATTTACAATTTTATCTGTGTGTGCTACTTTTAATGCATTAAAGAAATTATCTGTATTATTATTGCCTTCAATTTATTTGTGCTTCACGTTTTTGTATGATTTCTCCAAACTTGCCAGAACCGAACTGAAGTGCATTTTGTGCCTTTTATGGTATTGTTAACAACAGCGAAGCGAATTTGTACACAACTTACAATTACGGAAAAGAAATAACTTTCATACAATCGAAAATAATTGTTCCATTATTATTTCAGTATTATAAAATCTTTGTAAAATGTTGGTCTAAAAGGCCGGTCCTGAAGCTGTATCGGCAAATTTTATCCAGCATTACTGCATACCTTTCTTCGTAAACAACATATTTGATTTACTAATTAATAATTTACTAGATAGATAGATAACGTTACAAAATAAATAATTCATGTTCAATAAACTATGTAAAGGAATAATGGAAAAAGTTTAACAAGATAAAATATATATATAACTATTATAAAGAAATCTTCTGCAAACATGGTATATAACAACATTGAAATATTAATATACACACGAATCCCACGGTATTCGAAATAGGAAATTTGGGTCAAATAGAAGGCGTACCAAAAAAACCAAAACATATAGGTACATAATATAAAATGCATTTTACTTCCTTACCTGTTCGATACACAAATTAATCTTGTCAAAAAGAAATAATATACTCAATTTCATTTCTATGTGCACACCATATTTTGTGTAGTGTGTTGACTTAACTAAGATATTATACTCGTATAACATAATCGTTCACAATTTGATAAAATTTAAAACCAACTATTGGATACATGAACATATATGGTCATAATGAAAAATAATTTTTGAATAGAAATATAGAATATGTCTTATTTAATATTAACTTAACTTACTCTTTTACTTACTTAATCAATTTACTGTTTAATATGCGTATTATATAATATTTAATTCATAATAAAACCGATCAACGAAGTAAGTAAATATTAAAAATCCTATCCCTCAATCGATTCATCAGGAAATATTTGTTTATTTCTGTAATTTTTTATATAAAAAAGATTAAGTACTGATTAATATTATTTAAAACACAAAAAATAGATTTCAGTGTACTATTGTTGGTATTTTAGCACCTTGTAATAAAATGTAAACTAAATATATAACGAGAAATTGATCCAAGATGTTGAATATGGTGTGCACATAGAACTGAAATTGGATTCTGCAATATTTTTTTAAATAAAATAAAATTGTACGTACCCACTGAAATAATAATATGGTAATATTAATTTTAAAAGTGCATATATTAAAAAAATGCATAATTCATTGTGGTAGGGTGATTCTAAGTTCTAACAATGGTAAATTTTAATAACATGTGCACATCGCGAATATATGGGTTATAATAATAAATAGAAGGGCGGTGACCGTATGCACGACTGTCACGGTTGCACTGCACGCAAAACCACCTCCTCCTACAGCTGCCGCTTTTACTCTTGTTCGCCTCTTTGGCAATATCTTCTGATGCAAGTGGAGGAGAGACCACAGGACTCATCTTTGAATCAAGTGATTACTCATAAAGTAGCTCAACGCTCAAGGTAACCAACAAAGCCCCATCACAGACTATGCCCTCGACCATATTCATCACTTGGTTTTCTTTAAAAGACTCTTCCACATTTATAATCAGCACCTATTATGCAGGTAGGAATTTTCTATTCCGGAAGCATATTGCACATTATCTAATGCTAAAGTCAGTTTACGACAAATCGTTGAAGGGGTTGAATGAACTGAAATTTGAAGTATTGAATTTTGAGTTGTTGAATTTTTAAAACTTTTCAATACTATAATAAAAATCTTCTACGTAATAAGAGAAAGTGCATATCAGTTTTTAATCGCATACGTGCTACACTGTACATTTTCAATAACAATTTACAATAATAAAAAGTAATTTTTCAAACATTTCCATGTATGATTGTTTCATTTTCAGCTTGTCGCTGGCTTAATGTACATACATTTAAAATTCAAACATGACTGATTACGAACAATAAACTAAATGAATGTATATTCTATTATGACAGGTATATCAAAAATAATAACAGTTTAAATGAGTCCATTATATAGTCACAAAATGATAATAGAAGATAATATTAAGTTAATGATTCTCTTAAAAACGGAAGCAATTAAAACAATTTCAAGATTATATGAATCTTATAATATAATACAGGTTTAATTAACGTGATTCTGTATAAATCTAAATCTTGTTAAATATTTCAACGAGATCTATATATTTACAACGGCATTTTAACAACATTTGTACAACCTTACGAAACTTGTATAAATAATTGTCCCTTTTTTGAAGAAATAAATCATGTAGAAAAAAAACCATCATAATTTTTATTTATCGAAAAAAATAAAGATCAACTAACCAGAAGAAATTTTACCCAATAAATATTCAAGCAATAGAATATTGTTTCTATAAATTCTAGACATAATGTTCCAACATTTGAATATATATGTATAATATAAGAATGATGCTGGCGCCTGCAGCTTCTCAGACTCTCCACTTCTGTTGTCTTGAGTACAACAATAACCAAGTCAAAGTCCCATATGTCAATAGCTTTTGTTTAGAAGCCAGTCTTACAATGTTATATGTATGTATATAATGCATACATGACGTGTACATACATGAATCAATATTCGAACATGTTTAATATTCCAGTTGCGATGTTGTCCTAACTATTTTCTTATTACATTTTTAAGAATTTTTTTGTCTTCGTATGTATAAAGTAAATAAGTTACTAAGAAAATTTCTACTTTAAATTAACAAAAAATTTATTAATCAAACTAATAAAATTGCCATAAATTTATGTAATAAATAGAAAGTTATACCCAGAAAGCATATATTTATTTTTTGCCATAAAACCAACATTATAAATTGATTAATAATATACGATCGTTAATAACAAAGTTTTGTTATTGCATCCCTTTATACTTGAATTGTTTTATTAAATAACGGTATATCGTGTTTGAATGTAACAAGAGAGTGGGCCAGCGTCATGATGTTGCATGCAAATACACGTTTTGGATAACAACATGATTGCTTGTACATGTACCGAATATCGAAGAAATTGCTATTTTACTCCCGTATTGCGCCTGGTGTCTGTTGACAAGAATATGCTTCTTCAGTAAATATTATCCAAACATTTCATACAACATGTCAACAAATACGAAATCGGATGCAATTATGTTTTCCATTAAAAAAAACGTAATTAAATACAAACTGAATATAAATTTAATGAAATTATAAAGCACAAAAGATAAAATCAGTCAATTGCATTCTTACAAGTTATAATTTGAATATAAATAAAAATATTCATTAAAGTAACACGACAATGTTATAAAACAAGAATAAAATCCTTATCTGTACAAAACATTTAAATGTATAAGTTAATTTTGTGTAAATAAATGCAGCCCACCATCGAATCTTCTACAGAAACACTTTTTTTTGTTTTTTTTTATAGCAATAATTTGAAAATTAACTGCAATCTAGAGAGAAAACCCGTTTTTAACAAAAACCTGCATTTCTACAATGCAAATAAGATTAAGTATTATTAGTAGAACTAAAGGACTTGTATATCAATCAATGACAAATAGAATAAAAAAACAAAACTAAACGACAACGAACTATTTTATATAGGTAGTATTTTATTGGAAAAGCGGTGAAGACTGCAAAAGAATATATTGTTTAAGTATGTATGAAGCACAAGGATGTTCACTTTGTGACAACCACATTTCGCTTATACTTATCTTTATAATATAAACTATCAATTATGAACAAGTACCCAGAACATGACTGTAATAAACATTTGCTGTCATGTTTAAAGAAACTGTGTACGATTCTCATAGAAAACACAATCCTTTTCAATGTTAATAAACAATGTGTATGCATACGTCTTATTGTTTATTAGAGAATATACATTTGAAAAATATATGAGTATAGTTTTTCTCACAATAATATAGAGTTACAACTTAAATGTATTAAACGGATATTTAATTTATTTAAATATTTATTTATTATTTAGTACAATTAACAGAAAATTTTAAAACTAAATAATACCTACATAATATGCATAATATAATAAATGTAATTATTATATTAAATGGAATATGACATAATACTTCTTCATTGATCTGTTTTAATGTAAATTAAATAAATATTTAGTTATCAACCATTCAACCAATATTTTTATAATAAGGCATAAGGCACTGTTGCGCTGCACCTGTTTCACTGAACCCGTTCGCGATAAAATTAAAATCTAATAAAAATAACAATGTAAGAGTAGGTATGTTAGTCCACAAAATTTTGTTGATTTAAAAATTTTTAAAATACGAATCACACATTTAAGAAAAAGAGTTGTCTGCGGTACAACAATACAGCAACCTCTTTAAAATATACATATATTGTAATATATCAGTAATATATATTAGGATTATTAGCATTCACTATTAGTACAGAGTACAGACCACATATTTCTATACTATGGTGAGAAGAACTGTACATACACAATATGTATATACATATATTGTACATACATATAATATAGAAATTCAGAAAAGTGGTAGGTAATTTAAAACTACATGACAAAAATTTATATTCCCTTTTAAACATGCAAGTACATGTAATTAATTGCGACAGTTACATTTTGTAATTAATAAAACAATTTTAAACTAATACGTACAATTTAGATATTAAATGTATTTAATAAATTAAACAAATTTTTCACAAATTCACCTACATTGAATTGATTAATCAAAAAATACAACTGACATTGCTGTTAAAGTTA
>SSSI01007515.1:0-47357 GCA_004796505.1 Oryzaephilus surinamensis | reverse complement strand
CTCTGTACAAACTAGATAACCTTGAATACTGTTTTATTATCGCAATTTGTTCTAATCTATAAATAACATTGTGTATGTGCTGGATCGCGCAATTTATTTATGAAAATGGCAAGTGAATTGTACAAACTAGTGTTTGACGAGAATGTGGAACGTATTTTAAAAGAAACATTAAACGAAACGCCCCAAGTTCGCGTACAGGCCCTTAAAGAGATTAAAGAATGGTTAAAAGACCATTCGAATTTGAATGCAAAACAAGACGATGAAGACATATTACCATTTTTGCGAGTTTGTAAGTTCGATGTTGAAAAAACGAAAATAAAAATAACAAAATACTACGAGTTTCGTCGTGACATTCCAGAATGGTTCTCAAATCGCCATTTAGATTTAGAATCTGGCACAGTTCGGGACCTGGTGAAATCTGGTGTTTTTCTACCGTTGAAAAGAACTTTTGAGAAAAAGTTGGTGTTTATAATGCGAGCAACACAGTTTGATCCGAAAATATACCGTATGAACGACATTACAAAAGCAAGTGCAATGGTTTTAGATGTAGTTGGTTATAGAAATGAGGCACTGCAAATTTATGGTGGCGTAATTCTGGTCGATATGGCGGGAACAACATTCGAACATGCAAAACAGTTTTCTATAACATTTTTAAAAAATACCGGCACCGTTTTACAAAACTATTATTACCGGCCGCAGTTGGTAGTTTTTTTAAATATGCCCGTGTTCCTGGGCGTATTGGCAAATTTATTTGTAACATTTATGCCACGAAAATTAAAAAGTCGTGTACGATTTTATTATAACGGAATGGGCAATTTACATGAAATTTTCGATGTCGACATTTTACCACCCGAATATGGTGGAAATGGTGAAAGCGTAGATGAACTGCAAAAATTTTGGTTTGATAGAATTTTGAAAGCGAGCGATTGGTTTGCAGAAGACGAGAAACACAAGGCCGATTGATATTTTTGTTTGTAAAAATGTTTTTATGTTAATTTTTTGTTAATAAATGTGTATGGAATAAAGTTCAGTTTATTGATAGTTATATAATAATTATCAATTTTGTTGCATTTTGTTGTGAAACAAACATTAATAAGAACTATCAAATAATGATGACTGCAATATACATAAACAAGATTTATTATACTTTGCAAACTCACCACTTTATTGACCTATCCTTTTACTAATTATATTCCCTTATCTGGCTTTTATACTAAAACGAGTTTAATTACCATACAGCTAGAATTCGTATTTATTAATAAACACTTGTCATTTACAGCATTGCCGATTCGGTTTATATTGTTATATTTTAGAAAGGTATCAATCAATAACTTGTGCACTAAATCTGTTTTGCAGGGTGTAGAATTTACAAGTTCAACCAAATATCAATTTCATATTAAATAGTAAAACATTTAACAATATTACATTGTATTGTACCACAATTTTATCTGTATAATCTAGAAATAATAATTTATTGATTGACTATAATATAGTTCATGTTCTCAAGTGTTTTACAATAATTACAATAGATTGTTTCATTATTTAGCAAGTTATTGATATTGCTTCAAATAATGAGATGAATTACATTTCCTCGTAAAATTTTAAACAAGAAAAAAATGAGAAAAGTTAACTATGTGTATGTTTCTGATGGCCGTTTTTGTTATTACTGCGTTTCTTTAAGATTACTTTAATTATTTCTGCTTGAGTTTTTCCCGTTTTCGTTTCTTTTCTTCAACAATGTACGAGTTGGTATTATATTTACACAAAAATGCCTTTCTCATTGTTATTGTTGTAAGGATATCCTGCAAAAAAGTTTTCTAAATATGCATTAAAATAAATATTAACGATGAAGGTGGTGGAAACTTCAAAAAAATAGAATTTATTTCTTGACCCAGTTGCACCCTGCCTTTATAAAGTATAGGGTTGCTAAATTATTTAAGCTTTGTGAATTAGACACTCGGTTTTTCAATTTCGTCTACCTACGTGGAAAAATAATATAATAATGAAACATAATTAAATTTACTGGATTCCAAATGAAGCACTTTATTTCGTTTCAGCTCCTAAATATACTCATTATTTAAATTTACTTCTTTTTAGTTCATCTAGTATTTGCTGGTATTTAAATTATTTTCTAAATACAGCAACTTGTATTGTTTCATTTTCCGCACACTTCGAAAGCAAAAAACGAAAGTACACAAAATTCTACAACTGTGTTTGCAATGTGCAATTGTTTTACGTGAAAAGCACTACTTAAATATACTTTAAAATTGTATGTCAATAAAAAGTGAGCTTTTATTGTTGATATTTTTATTACAATTGCGTGACGCGTTAAAATAAAGCACTATACATTGAACTAATAACCAACTGAACAGAATAAAAATTGTTATAATATTAATTTTATTAATACAGGGAAAAAAAACTTATTTTGTTCAACATGAATGTATATTATAAATTTGATTGTGTGTAATATTAATATACAGGAAATAGAGTAATTTATAATTATTAGTGTCATTATAATTGTTGTACAGAATTGTTATACATATTGGTAAAATTATTTTATATTGCCATCATTAACAATACCACCATCAAATTGGATAATAAAAAAGTTTTGTTTGCTGAAAATATACAATATATATACCCAATGGTAATATTTATATGATTGGCTACTTTAGTATTCCACAATAGAAGTTAATAAATTATTTATGGATCATGATTATAAAAGCATTCTGATACAAATGATTTTTATAAAATGTTGAAATGTTGATTTATAATTATATACTTTAGAAAATTTATATTAAATAAGTTTTGTGATTTTGATTGACGTAAATACTAATTGAAAATATACATTACAATTCCTTGTGAAAGCAAATTTATACAAAAACTCGTCCATTAGTAGAAACAATTAAATCAAAATTAATCACTCTTCGACTATAAATTACAATGAGAAAAAACTTGAACAACACAAGAAAAATAACGTTAACCCCACACATTTACCCTTTTAACAGCAACCAAAAATCATTTTTCATTTCGAAAAACAATGCATTCTGGTGTAAATGTATTTGAAAAAATGTATATCTGGGTGAAGAAGAAAAAACTTCACATTGGCGGCAAAATGATTATTTTCTGTGTATTCGTGACACAACGGCTTTTGATATACATTATTACAATCTATAAAATATACGTAGTCGCACACCCATCCACTACATAATATTCATTTATCGATTTCGTTATTTTCGTGCATAGCAATGATTTAACTATTACGTATTTCATATAATAAAATTTTAAATAAGTCTAACCGGAAATTGTTATTTTAATATATAGGCTATAGGTTGGTGGTGTTTTAATCAGCCACAATGTATTTAATCACTTCAATGGATATAGATTATATAAAATTGGAGTATGGTCTAAAATAATTGAAGGGTAAACTATATATACACATGTAGCTGCCACAATTTTCTGAAAATAAACACAAACATATAATTTATCATTTAGTGAGTGGAACAACGTCAAGTGGCCGAAGAAAAGAAATTGTTATGTGAAAGTAATAACTCATAATAACATAAAGATATATAGAGCACAAAAATGTGGCAATTTAGTAATTTAATTTAAGGATATTATTGTACGGAAAACTGTTAAGACTGTGCATGCATTTAAAATGATTAGCCCTAAATTTCTATACACTTTGTAATTATAATAAATCAAGTAAAATAAAATTAAAACTAACATTATTAAAACTTGAGACTGTAATATAACTGGCTGGAGGCTGGAGGGTCCTCAGACCGCAAACTTTATGCTCGACTAGACCCTTAACCCCCAATTGCAGAAAACTATAACACGGTGTTAAATTTTGACACGGTGTTAAATGAGCGAATTCTAAAATCTGATTGGTCAAAATGGTGGATTAAATATTTAACACCGTGCTAAAATTTAATCCACTTTTCTGCAATTGAGGGTAAAAGTTTCAGGCATCCTAGAAAATTGATCAAGAAGTTGCAAATGAGTAAATTCTGTCAAATGCCAAAGAGAAATCCTTTTCCGTATCAGTTTCACGTCGTTCATATATATATATATTTTCTCTCAATAAACGTACATCGTATACCTAAGAAAAGTTTTTGCAATAACTTTTTTCGAGTGAAAAACTCCTATTTATAAACTAACTGCGATATATTGATTTGATGAAATTAAGTTTCTTATATTTGTTGTGCAGTTTTTTGAGCTTTGTGAGATTGAGCGAAAAAAATAAATGTTATTAATATACCACACAAGAAGGAACAAAAAACAAAAATATTGTCTGCAAAGTATACGTGCATTGAAACTTTTCAAATAAATATACAGTTTTTGTATGAACCAAACAAAAAAATATCTACCTCTAATCGAAATTGTAAAAAGCTCGATGCAAAAAGTATTCGTTTTTGCCATTAGCGTTATTATTAATTGAAATATGTTGTTTTATGATGTTTTCTGGTTTCGTATTAAACAATTATACAAACAAACACAAATATACACTTGTTTGCTACTTTATAATAGTTTACTATGTTGATGGAAATTAATTTCCCTTTAAAGTGTCACACACGCAAAAGCATGAAAATTTGATGTACACGAAGGGCCAGTATGCCAATTGCTTGTTATAATAAGTTTGAGAATAAAACTTGCTAGATGGGTATACATTTCCCATGAAAATTAAAAATAGATCGTGGGAAAAGTTCTGTACAAAAAATGTGTATTGTTATATTGTTATATTTTTATATAACATAGTTTTTAATCCAATTCTTAAACAAAGTAATATATCATCTTTTATAATATCGTTGTATTTTATAAAAGGCCAATAAATTCAATAAAATCGCCTTCTTAGCTATAAACGTAAAACGGTTCGACTTATCTTCACTTCAGATAATAAAATACTGCATTTATTACCACGGTCTTAGAAAATTGAAGATGGATTATTGTATTTTAAACATGCAATAATAAAATGTTATTATTCTTTCGCCACTTGGTGATGTTTTTATGGACATCGGTCTTAATCTTAAGTGACTGGGTAAAAAACCCAATAAGAATGGCATAAGTTTATTCCACGTATATATTTAAGTGTCTCTTAGGGCTAGTCAATTTAGTACCACAAAAAAAATCAACCACAATTCAAACTCTTCAGAAATTACTTAAATCAGTTATTGTGAATGAAATTTTCAATGCATGAAAAATTTGAAAATTTCAATAAACTAATTGCTGGTTCAATACATCAGACATATATTTAGTAACCCTATATATATATAAAATTGGTAGAGGAATAAGAGCCGCCTTTTTATTCACGGGTAGCGATTCCATAGAGATTTGCAAAACCTATGTTGTTGCTTTTACCCTCTTACAGTATATTTCGAAGAAGAGCCTCTAAAAACCCTTCTCATATATGTAGATATACGCTCGAACAAACATACAGGCAGTTCAGGATAAAATTTTTTTGTACAGTACATATTTTGCTTATGAAAATGTTCTCAAGGAAATTTAATTATCAGCTCTTTGGATGCGAATGTGTTTTTATAGGTAGCCAATTAGCGAGAGGGTTAAACTGATAAAAAAATATAAAACTCCTCCAAACATGTTTTTAATTGATTCGGGTGGTAGCGAAAGTATGTTTTTCTTTTACTGTATTAATTATTCGTTTCTGTATTGCTCATGCATCAAATTCGAATATTTCAAATAGGGAACGTAATATTTCTCAATTTACACAACATTTTCAAACACAAGTGAATTAAAATGTGATAATCCTTGAGAAATTCACTTCCACATTTTGCGTTCAATATTTTTATGTTCTACGAATTCATTTTTGGTTTCGTACACAAGAATTTAGTATCTAATGACACATTTAAATATTTTCAACTTGTAAAGCATATATTTGCTTGACTGCATCCCAATCTTCCCTATATAGTTACATTCATAACTGAAATTAAACTTCTCGGAACCGTTTTCTATATATACGTATATTACGCTTTTCTCGCATAAACATGCATTCATCGTCGATGTGTACGGAGGGCCCAAAAATAAATGAAACGTCAACCGACATACAAAGTATGCATATATGGTTTTATGTGTACAATAATATGCGAAAATATTAAATATATACGTACATATGTGTTTTTCATTTCAATTTCAAGCACCTGGCTGGAATTCTTCTTGTTCTTTTAACATCTACAGGGCTTTGATGCAAAATTGGAGTCATGCAAAAATGATTTTTAATTCTTTCAACTTTTAACGGATAATTCGAAAAACTTATGCGGATGGTAATATAAACATTGGTGAAATATATACCCAGTTTAGCCTGTGTTTTCTCATAAACGTATCACACTTTTTTCCATTTTCATTCATTGTGCTGTAATGCTAGAATCATAAACGATGTATTGCCTACATGGGAATCATACAAAATACTAAAACCAACACTCGCATTACATACGGAATAAATTTTATTTATGTAGCTATATGAGAAGGACGGTATTATATAGAGGAAATATGTAACCGTATAGTTATGATTTGTGTTCAACTATAAAATTCTTAAATTCCACTCAAAAATCTATAAATTACGATGTATTTCGATCAGTTAAGCAATTTATCAAGATATATTACAATAT
This sequence comes from Oryzaephilus surinamensis, assembly GCA_004796505.1. Lineage (NCBI taxonomy): Eukaryota > Metazoa > Arthropoda > Insecta > Coleoptera > Silvanidae > Oryzaephilus > Oryzaephilus surinamensis. The sequence continues at coordinate 40,737 of SSSI01007515.1, read as the reverse complement.
ACGACAGGTTTATTTTTATAAAATTTATAAAAGTATAGCTTGCAATGCGGTCCTTGGAAGTTGTGTTAATTTGTTGAGTGAAATTGTTAATTATTGATTAATGCGGGGTAAAATAATAAAAAAAATGCGGTACATAATTCCATTCAAGATTTTAATTTTGATAAATTTACGTGTGTAGACTTTTTTTGTTGTAGAAATTTCTATAAAAAATTCTACAAATATATTGGGTAAATGGACTAGAAAGGTTTGAATTAAATTTCCCCCGCGTATACTTTGACTCTATCTTACCCTCGAACTTACCGTAAGTCGAGATACTCAAAATAAAAAAAATATTATATTTTTCACTTACACTTATTTGCAATACGCATATACGTAAGTACATAAGTAATAGCACCTGCTAACACTTTGAAATATTTCAAAATAGCAATATTCCTTTCCACAATTTTATATTCGTTTTAATAATCTAATTATCTCTGTAGCAACTAGAGGGTCCAGTAAAGTACTACTTGAAAAGAACCGCAGAACAAATGTTTTTAAATTATTAAGTTGTATATTTACGGTAATAAAAGTTAAATTACCAAAATATACAGAAAAAAACAATACAAACTATATAAACTTAACTGCAATTTGTTTAAGAAAAGAATCGCTAAACAACAGGAATGACGTAGTCATAGATAAGCTCCCAGTAATTTATTCTATATAAAAGAAAATCCCATTCATAGCAAAAAAATCCTTAGAAATGAAGACAGTCCTTTTATCTAATTCAAATAAAGATAAACAAATCGATCGCTTTTAGTGTTGGAGTTCAAGGTAAACAATACTGCGTTTAAGTCCCTAGTTTTTATTTTCCAGCTCGATTTTTCACGAATTTTACGTTTTTTGTTTTTGTTAGTACAACTTAGAATTCCGTAAACGTTTGTTCTTATGTCCGTCCCTCATCCGTATTGTCCAGAACGAGCACGTCGTGCAATATTTACAACTATCAGGTGAAACACTGGAAACACAAAACGAATATATAGGTAACATCATGTAGGTACAAAGACGGAAATATATGAACAAAAGGGCAATGTTAAATGTACTACAGAACATGTCTGTAAAAATGATTTTCAACAAAGAGTTGCAAGAAAATTGAACTTATAAATAAAAATATAAATACTTCTTCTTTGAAAATTCGTACAAATCAATCCGTTTTAAAATGGATTTAATTTTTTTCCTGTAAATTTCGAATTATTGTATTGTCGTAAAACTATTATAATAGAAAATATTGTGAAATAATGTAATTATATGTCTGCGTTGGAAATTCATTAATTTAAATTTGTTTACTATAAATTTTATTGTGTATTGTTAAAATGGGACCACAATAACAAATTCAATTTTCATAACAACTTAAATATCTTGTTCCTTGTTCAGTGTTTTGAAGAATTCAATATAAATAAAAACAATAAAGTTGAATTTACTCTTTATTCAACAAATATAAAATATTACTTTAATGTTATTTCTTGTACAATTGTACAATTTGTAAAAAGTTCTTTAGCAAAGTAATAACTTAATATAAATAATTCAGCAAAATTACAATTTAATGTATATCTACAATTTTTCCATCTTATACGAAATTAACGAACCCTCAAAATGTAAGTTGAGAACTTTATTTTAAACTTACAAAAGAAACAGAAACATTCCCAAGTATTACAAACTTTTCAACATTTTCCGTGTGTTTTTTGTCATGTACAACTTTCTAACCCAATAATAAATACACAGCAGACCTTATAAATATTTAAAAGAAAATTCTAAGATATTTCAAATGCTGTCTTAAAAAAAATATTTTCACACCTACAAACGATTTATTATACGTATACAATTATTTCACCTTATGCAGATGTATAACATACATACGTATATAAACATATATACATTTCTAAGTACATTTGATAAGTAATTACTTTTACCCCGCATCAATTATCTAAATTAGTATTGCATATCGATTTATCGGATATATCAGATGCGGGCCTGCGAATAGAAAATTCCCAAAAGGAGTTTTTGCTCATCATTCATTTTATGCTCACACCCCAAAATATATAAGAAAAGGTGATTTTCGTGGATGATGGTATCGAAACCGAAATAAAACTACATATACCTGCAAGGAATTGCTATTCGCAATACAATATGTAACAAATTTCGATATCGTGCACTCAAAAAAATTGTAATGCAATATTATGTTTAATTATTTTATATACGTAAATTTGCAATTAATTCCCGTCACCGATGGTTAGCTAAATAAATGAGTCTGGGAAGTTTTTTCAATTCGATTTAGAACAGCCATTCGTTTAATTGATGGTAAAATCCATTGAACAATATGTGTATAGAAAAATCGACTCCATTTACATAATTATTATTTTAAATTGTCTAATTATTGGTTTCTTTACGCGGTGCGTGTAAAAGCAATAAAATTTCTAATACATACATATATGTAATAGTTATTAAAACAAACATAATATACTATATAGATAATAGTTAATAACAAAATTTAATTAACGTAAAATACTTACTGTAATAAAATTTTGTAAATTTCCTTGTTGCCTTCGCTTATAATAAATTTTATTAGGGTGCGTTAATAGTTTTCAAGTCACTTTCCTTTACTGATTATAGATAACAGAACTATTAAACTGGTACATTGGTTTAATGGCAATAATCGCACCCCTGAACTGATAGATTCATTTTATAGTTCCGGTGCGTTCGTTTTTTTTTCTCCAGCTTAATAAAACTGTAACAGCATATACAAGAAAGCGTGCAGCCAATAAATGATTAGAACAAGTAAGCGCCGCGACGGTGGAGCGCAAACTAAAAGCGACGCTTTACTACCCATATTCCCATATAGCGACCAAATAGAGAGGGAAATATTTCAGCTTGACGCATCCATCGTCAAAAATCTGGGGGTGGCACTAGTTGCTTTTGAAAACATTCTTTAAGTGTTATACAAAAATAAAGTGGATAAAAGAATATAATTGATCGATACAAATTGTTATTCTTAATTGTTCCATTTCAATAATGAAATTTTCAGCTAGCCTATTTTCAGTTTTCTCTTTCCAAAGAAACTTATTGCTCGTTTTACAACATTAATCATACTAGTAATCGAACAATATAAAATGTAATTATTTCGCAAATTAGGATATACCTACGTGTGGGCGCCTTTTGAAATTTGAATTTTGCATTCGAAAGTTCGAAATAGCATAAGGACTAAAGCATACATTTATTTTAAAGATGTGTGAGGATTATAATCCGTATATAAATTGTGTGTGTATATGACTCAAGCACTATGTAAGACAAATATTTGTAAATCCATTAAAGGATTAATTGGCTTTAATGCGAATACAAAGGGTAATTCGAATAATTATTGTGATAAAGGACAAAATTTCGGAAATTTTCACTTGAATTCAATTTATAAAAGTGATCTAAAGACTTTACATTATATATGTAATGTTGTTTCACTCAAATTATCGTAATTTACGAGATGGGCCGTATTGGAGTTCCTGAAAACCAAACTCTCGTATTCACATCAATCGAAAATATTTTATAAACAAAAAGTTAAAAACTATCTACCACAAATTCTACCCATTTAATAAATATTTACAAATTCCAAATACATATATTTATCATAAAAGCTCCATTTATTAGTCGTACAACATATGTATCTAATTTATCTTTGAACTACACAGTTCGTTGAAATGAGTGAGTTAAAACATAAGTTAAGTTTTCGAGTTAATGCTATAGTTTATATAATTTTCCAGTGGTTATATTATATACAGTTAATAATATTATACCGAAATTCTATTTAGGAAAATATGTATGAATTCGGTTTATTTTCATTCACGTTACAGTATTCAGAAAAATCGTCTCCATTTTTTAAACTTTTTCGTCAATTGGTGGATTGAAAGCTGAAATTTTGCAAACAGTGCCTCATACAATCTAAAGACACTTGTTTAATATACGTACCTATCTATAATACGTTAAAACTAACAGATTATTTTGCTTTCACTGGATTTCAGTTAAAGTAAAAAACTGAATATTTAAATTAAAAAGTTCCTCAAATAAACCCATACATGGAACAATAAACATTTAAAGAATGTGAATTGGTTGAAAGTTTATAACCAGACCAAGATATATTGTTTTACAATTGTTGATGATGGTGGTTTATCTCTATATAGTCAAACAAATGTATTGAATTTCATGAAACTAGGAACTTTGGTATAAAGCTTTGAGTTATTCAGTATAATAGAATATTGATAGTAATAGTGTTATGATTGAGTGTGTACGAAAATATAAATTTAGCTTTCGAAACGATGATGTACTGAAATACTGAACATCTAACAAGAAAACAAGGGAACAATAACAAATACTTCTGTTCTGGAACAAGTTTCCAACAATTTGATCACGAGAATGTATTGGAGAATAAAACGCAGCTTTAAATTGTGTAGATATTTGTTTTCTTGACGGTTTACTGCAAATTTGCATTCAATTCAAGTGGGTGATTTACAATTGTAGGCGAAGAAGTGCACCTTTTATGAATGTCAACCATTAAAATTTAAAACAACCTTAAAGTTGAACTTTGCTTTAGTGCTATTTTTTCCAGAAAAAGAATTCCAGTATTACACAGATAGTCAATCAGTGTCTGCGGTTTTCTATATAAAAAAAACAAACGGCACGAGTAAATTGTATTCCAACCAAATCAATATTTCCCAATTTGTCGCATCATTTGACATGATTTATATTATTATTTTGTATTATCATGCAACATGGCCAAAAAAAGTGTGTCATCCATTTGCGCAAGTATCCCTCTTGTGTGGTAAATGTAAATACCGGGCTAAATACATTAACAAACTCCATTTACAATTTCTTATGCTCAAATTTGCTCATTCGCATCATACACATAATAATATATATTACAAAAGTTGGATTAGATTTTAACAAAGGGTGGTTTTAGCCAAGCAAATACCCCATCATAAACATTATATGGCGAAGTGCACTTAACAGAACTTTCATTCATTAGCAAGTATGTTTTGCTGTATGTATGTAAATGCATGTGTATCATGATTGTGATAAAAATAGATCCGAAATCGTTTTTATAAAAAATTGCTATTCGTAGGTTTAAAAGAGTAAGTTCTAAAAATAAACAATTTCCAGTTATGTTTGGAGTTTATTGAATGATTTAGATCAAGTTCAACTGATAATTGAATTTGTAGAGACTTATTAAAAGTTTGTTAAAAAAGAATGAAAAACATTTAAAAAACATAAAAATTAATCTGCTCATCAAACGCCACCAATTAATTTTTTAAGTTGAAAATGTAAGACAGCAGCATCGAAAATAACGAAAGTTTTTTCCAATAAACGCCAAGTTAACACTATTGTGTATCCCCATCTCCAGAAAGGCCCCAACCCTGTTCCATTATGAAGAGAGAAAAATATAATATAAAATAAAAACATCCAATTAACGAACCAGTATTTGTCCTTCCACAGACAACTTATTAAATTATTTCGCTCACATTGTAACTTTTCCCTTGATAGATTACATCTGGCTTAAAAGTTGGCTTGTTTTCCTTTCCCATCACACTCGCCTGCTGACTCCATCATCAAGAGCCCCATCTCGCTCTCACTCTTCATCCACCTCAGAGCATTAGCTTCAGAAAATAACCGAAAGTAGACCTTTTATCAGGGACTTTTGCTAAACCAAAGCAATTGGTATTGATCGAGGTTTGATTAAAAGCACAATTCATCCACCTTGAAAGCAGATTACACCCAGTCTTGATTGGAGGGAAATCATAAAAAAACTTATCTTTGCACAAGCTAAAGAAAGCTTGTTATATCAGTTTGTAAAATGAGTTCGCTTCCTTAGCAGCTTTTTTGCCTTTTTAATTATAATTATTTTCAAATATGAATCAACTGAAAGGAAGCTTAAAGAAGAAAAGATCTCTTTGATTTTGCATTATTTGAAAGAGATTATCAATAAAACGTAAGGATTTTTCTAAACTAAGAAAAGGATCACATCAATTCAAGTTTATATGAATACAAGCCAATAAATATTCTTTGTGAAATTATTACAAACACAATAGGCAATAGTCAATTATACAGTAAATTCCTTTCAAGTATAATTTATAATGAGAATTCATTTACATCTTAAAATCACAGCAACTTTACATTTCAGTTGCATTAAAAATTGTTTTTTTATTTATAAATAATGATTTTTTTGAAAAAAAAAATTCAAATAAAAGGCACAGGGAGTTTTTCTTGCAGGCAAAATACTTTATGATACAGATTTTTAAGCTTAATACATTTATGTTATTCAAGCATTAAATATACTGCAAAATCCATTACAACTACAATAATCCTCAAAGTTGAGATTATGTCATTTTGTGACAGTTTATTTTACACTATATAATGTTGAGTTATTTTACGTGTTGGTCCTGCGATCATTCACTGTTGATAACACTATATAGTTGTCCCTTGAAATGACTGAATTTATATTTGACTAACATGTAGAGAAGTTGTGAGAACGGTATCCTGATAAGAAATCAAGGATAACAGGATAGCACAGTGAGAAGGATTACGACGTCACATTACATGCACGATTTTTAATAATACGACTTATATTCATATTAATAGACAGAACTAATAACTATAATGATGGAACAACTGTTATTTTTCTTTCAATATAATTCGTTCTGTTGCTGGATTATTAATCAATATTGATTATCATAAATCTTGAAGTTGAAAAGAAGATTAAAGACGGAAAAGCTAAATCGTATACAAGATACTGCTTCAATAAATTTTTATTTCTAATCACAGAGTATTGGACAAATAAACGACAAACGAGTGGAAAAAGCATACGAGAACAAAACTCCTGAAACAATCTGTGCATACAAAATTTACATAGAAACACATTGATATACATTTACTTTTATCAACCATATGCCAAGAGTGCAAAAATTGTATCGTAGTTCGAGGATTTTATGAAAAACTCTGTAATAGAAACAATTGACACGAAAGCATAACTATTTCACTCTAGAAATAAAATCCAAAATGAAAATTTTTTATTAAATATATGCAGTTCCAATATTATTTAGTTTTTCTTTATTTAAATTAATAATGTACTCGTATGTTGGACAAAATGTAACTATTATTCAAATGCATGTGTATGTGTAGATGAAAAATGAATTACATTAATGCAACAATGTTACGACCATTACTGCAACAATTTTTCTGTAAAATAATTGAATAGCCATTATGTGCTAATAACAAAAACAAGTTTACTAATGAATAAATAAATAAAATTAAAATCAATACAGAATTATTTGTGTTATACGAATAAAAATTGGGGTTGACTAAATGATGTATGCAAAGATTCTCTTAGCTTTTTTCCAACAGGAAAATCAATAAAAATTTTCTTTAGAGTGTTATATAAGACCATTCTCAAGGTGATTGTCAGTCTGAATGAGTACCCTGATTTCAATTTAAATCAGTCAATAAAAAGAAATGGCAATTTTTTATATCAACTGATAATTTTTCAATAATTTCTTCACAAACATTTCGCTAAAAGCCCACATAAATAATATTCACAATAATTTATTTTTGTATGTTCTGCCAGTTTTGAATAAATATGGTTAAAAACAAAGAACTTCTTCCAAATAATGAACAACAGGAAAAAGTTACAAACAAGTTAATTGAACTTAATTCTTCGTTTCTATATAAGAAAAAAATGTTGACACTTTTCTACATTTGTGTATCTGTTTGCTAAAAAGTCGTAACTTTCTAAATAATGAAGTTTGAAATTAAAACTTTTGTATACACACTTCCCTTATCTTTAAGTAAATTATTTTTTTTGTTGTTTTTCACTGCTGTGTGGCCATGTAACAGTAGGTGGCCACCCCACAGTTTTGTAATTTAGTCAATAATATTGTTACAACATAAAAGTGTTGTAAGAACCGAAAAAAATCGGTTGTCATAAAATTCTGACCGGCCTTTTCTACGATCTGGTTATAAATTCCGTTTCGGTCAGTATAGAAATGGGAGGGTGGAAGGTAAATAAAATAAATTCCAACATCTCAGCTTATAAAGGCTGTGTCAGTTTTTTTCCAACATTGGACGTCGTTTTGAGCGGTTCAGATAGTATACGGGACAAAGAAAAAATACACAATTGAATCCAAAGTATGAGCATATTTCCAAAAGGACAAGAAAAAAAATAATAAATAGAAGGTTTGCGAAAACGTAAAGGATTAGAGAAGGGGTTGTAATTCCTTAAGATGTTTTTCTAGACATCTTTCGATTTAATCGCTCGTAAATGGGCAAATTAGATTATGGACCGTTTTCGTGCGCGCTTTTAGGATTATTTTCGTGTTACCCTGTAGATTTGGCCCTCCATAAAGATTAGTCTATATGTTGATGAAAGAGAGACAGAGCCGAGAGAAGACTTCAGGCCATGTAACAGATGTCAAAATATGGATTCTAAATCCTGACAGCTGCAGGCATTTTCACTTCTATGCTCCATTGGTCAAAACTGCTATCGATATCCTTGTAGAATCCTTTATTAGATTTGTCGACACACTTTTGCAGTCCTGAAATTCGTTCTCTTTCATATTACGTATTATACCTATGCTATACTATTTAGTTTCCAAATATTATTACCTATATGAAAATTATTCCTTACTTATCATATATCTAAAGGATTAAAATATTCGTTAACACACTTTGACTGACTGAAAAAAAGCTCAGTTGAAGCATTATTATTTCATCAGTGAAATACATGACGTTTTTTATATATTAACTGAGAAATCTACAACCAATTACTTAATTTGCTGTTTATATTCGCACAAAAATATTTAAGGGGTGGTTTTCGGATAAAGATAAGACTTTGGCACGATGAATGGTTAAATAAGACTTTTCCAGCTTCAATTTCTTCGTCTGAGTCCTTAATTTACACATTTTTTTAATAATATTTAATGAAAATGCATTTCAATTAAATTTTATGAAAAACAGTTATTTAAATTCGAGAAATTTTACTTATCCATTCGTTTATACAACACCTTTGGTGTTATTAGACGTTTTAGAGTGTATGAATATAAATGTAAGAAAATTTTAATTTATCTTGAAACTGAAACATCCTGTGCGTAATTTTCATCCTTTAATATAGAAATAGTCTAACGACTTTATTCTATAGGTGCGCTAATTGTAATTTATATTTCATAACACAGTCTGTAGAAAATTTATATGAATTTAAAATATGAATGCATTTTAAAGGATTTTTAAGTTTTTTAGTCGATGTAGTGAATAAATGCATAAAAGTAATACATGATATTAATCCGAATATGTTTTCTAATTAAATACATCTGCTGGTCAAGTTATGGTTTCCTATACATTTAAATCTAGTTAAATATTAATGAAATTCATAATATAAGAAAATTAAACTTTCACATACGCTCACAAACCATATAAGATTATCACTTGTGTACATAGAGTTATATAAAATTAAAATTTTAATCAGGAAAATCCAAGCTTTTATAAAATGAATATATGTACAAAAATTAATCCCTTTTTTAACTTTTATACTAGGTCAGTTTAATAATTATTATATATAAAAGTTAAAAGAAAAACTTGCATTTTTACCCTTTGTAGTCAGGTTGTTGCGGAAGTGAAACATGAGAAAACATCAGCAATTTTTTAACCTTTTTTCCTTTATCAGTTATTCTAAAAGATGTAATAAATTTTTTTATAAAAATCATTTTGCGAATTATATTTGAAACTTTTTTAAGCTAAGCAAAATGGGTGAAAAGTGAAAAGGGATCGGCGTTGAAAAATCGAATTGTCAAATAAATTATTTCTATTGAAATAGCTTTTTCTCTCCAAAGGCAAAACATATATTTCAATAAAAAAATATGTGGAAATATATTCCATTGTTTATTGATAATCAAAGCTGTCCTAAATAATAAAAAAGGTCTTTTCAGATAAAATATCTGTTAATATATATTTTATTAAAATGTTATTAAAACATTGCTTTTTCAAATTTACCATTACACCGTAGTAGAGGACAAAGGTGATAGTGGAAGCATTCGTCAGAGGTTCTATCAAGCATGAATTTCCGGTCGATGTAAGAAAAGGGAATAAAAATTACGACTTTTTTCTCCTAATGTGTTGTTAAATTGCTTTTCAAAGGTTCGTGCAATCTGTTAAACACAATATATTGGCTGTTGTAATAGTTTTATAAAATGGTTTATGCATAATATACAACGTCTTTCATATTCACTTTACACTTTATTAAATAACATCATCTATATTATGTGGAGCAAATATATGGTGCGGAGATTTACATTTAGATAGTTAAAATAAGAAACTTCAATGATGGACTGTGATAAATTTTTATTTGTATTTGTTTATAAATAAATAAATAAATAATGATTCAAAGCAAAAGATTATTATTGACTTTAACTGCCTGAACATTGTATAATGTTGGTTTTACCATCAGGAACTACTTGGAACTTCACCTAAAAATCCAATTTTAATTAAACACCGGCGTCTCTATTATTGCAAATTATTACATTTGTCATTTTCTCAGCGACGTAAATGGCTGTTTTCGTATGCATTGTAATGTTTCCAATACGAATCCTAGATTGGCCCTTTGCTAATGCCATTAATACAATCAACTGATCTTGACAGTGTTCGTCCACGCACGCTCCAGAATTAATGGCATCTAATAAATCTTGAGCAGCTCGTTTACCTGTTTCCTCTATACGTTCATTACGTTTACCTAATGCTGATGCACCCAATATACATCCAGTTGTTGTTTCTGCAACCAAACTACATAACCACAATCAAATAGAATTCCAGGCATTTTAATGAAATCTACATTATTCCTGAACAGTTTTCCGGTGCAATTTTTCGCTCCTCTTTATACCGTTCAATGTTCAAATTTGGTGAAACGCTACGAAGAACCGTTGCGGCGGAATCGGCCATTTGATGAGCTAATCGTATTGGCAAAGTACCGGCTACAAAACTCCATCCACACAAGTTTGCAATTTCACCTCGGTCAGTAATGGTAACAGGCTGCAGTTCTCCAACCGGATGCACTTCTACATGCACTTCTCCTCCACCTTTTGGGAAATAACCGCGTCGTTTCAAATCGAAATGAAACGTGGCACCGAACTTCTCTAGATTCGGTCTAAATACTTCCGTAGTATAATCGATTTGGGGCGCCATCTCTGCATTTGTGCCTCCATGCAAATACAACTCAGTTTTTGTTGTAGCAAACAGACAGCATGGTAATGCCACTTGTAATAACAAACTTACACTACCGGCAGTGTTTACTTTTGCTACATACGTTCCCCCGGTTATTTCTCTTGGATGAAATTCAATTTCTGTGCTCCCTATTTGCAGTCCTCTAGCATTTGCTTGACAAATATTTTGAACTAATTCTAAACCTGATGATGAGCGAGAAATTAAAATTAAGAAGATGTTTAAGCAATGAATGAAAACCTTTTAAATGTTGTTCTCTTAAACCTGGCTTGCTACGGCCGGCTCGAATATTTGTTATACGTATTGGAATACGTTTTAGGGCACTTAAAGATATCGCAATTCGCAGAATTTGGCCCCCCTGGAAGAAAATATTTAGGAAAAATTGAAGACTACGTATAAATTCGTTTACCCCTTCCAGAACTGAACCATCTATGTCGATTATCGAATCCTCTAACATTTTTTTGGATGAATTTATATCTTATATTAATAAAATTGTTGAATTTACATGTTTTTTTATTTAAAATTAAATTGAGGTTATGTACACCAAACAGGGCCGCCAACATTACAAATACAAAACTATGGTTGGTACCAGAATGTCATTCATCAGGTGTGATGGCGGCACAGCAAAACAAACGTCAAAATAACAAAATAATTACACAAGCCACATGAATTATTCAATTAATCTTAACATTTAATAAAATTCCCTTAAGTATGAACTAATGAAAGTTTCTTCAGATGGATGTTAGTAGCTGTAAAGTCTTGTTTTAGAATGAATCCATCAGGATCATCCGAAAATGACACTGTTGAAGAGAGCCCATCGGGTAGTTGTTTAAATGACGATAAAAATGCAAATAATAACACAACAACAGCAGATAAAAGTAAAGGAGCCATTCCAAAAACGAGACAATCTACGAAATCAAGTTCAGCCGCAAAGAAATGCATTAAACTTAATAACAATATTGAAGACATGCCTACATTCAATTGTGTGCCTCCAAATGAATTGTTGAAACGAAACGGTTACTCAAAATGTTTGTCTAGCAATTATTTTAATGGCACAACTCACATAAACGGCGATGACAAGTTACACGCGAAAGATACTTGCGATGGTCTAGATTACAATTTTAGTTGCCTTAATATACCAGTAGAAAATGATTATTTAACTTGTTCATCGTTCGATTCGGTATCAAAAAAAGATTTAGTCTATTGCAAAGATCAGTTATGGCTTAAGGGGGATTCCGATAGTTCAAGCGATGACAATGAATTGCTATCAGTGTCGGACGATGGCTGTATTTATACATACAAAGCGGATCACATTGCCGATTTACCAAGTTCTTTTTTTAATTTAATACCGTTGGAATCTCTAGAACCGGTAGAAGAGAATAGAATAGAATGTATGTAAAAGATGTTTACGTCTTACCGTCTGTTAATAATTAGGGTTTGTAGGTAATTCCAGCCCGGAAATGGACTTTTTAGAGATGGATTTCGATCCGGGCCCTTCAGGTGAACTGGATTCAGATCCAACGTCGAATAACGACAGTGAAAACCACGTAAACTCGCACACAAACTCGAAACAGTTAAACGTTGACAAAATGTCAGACTGCTCAAAGGATTTAAATAAGTTAGGCATTACAATTCCAACAACTAGCAATAATATGTACAATAATGCACACAATGAAGAACAATTTAGTAAAATAATAAAGCAAGTGTGCACTAAAAATGTGAATAATACATGTAAGAGCGTAGGCTGTGTTAAAAGTGAGACGAAAATGCCGTGGTCGTGTACAGTATCTGAACGGACACAGAGTGGTAAAAAATTGCCAAATATTAAGCGACATCACAGTTCGAAAGGTGAATTAGTGTCCCCTAGTGAATGCCTTCCATCGTCACCAAACGGTGATACAATATTGAATTTGTCTTCGTTTCATAATGCCATGGGCAAAATGCTAGTGGAAGATAAAGGGGCCATCGATGAGCAACATATCGGCAAAGTGATGATTTGGACGGAACGGGAAGCGAATATAAAACAAATCACACAAATAGCGCCGTCGTCGTGCGGCGCCACAGCCGTTCTAAATGTTTTGAATGCGTTACGTATTCCGTTGCCACCAGTTGACAAAATTCAGGAATACGTTCAAACACGATTCCGTGCCAACAGTGCACCGTTGGCAGAGTATTTGTTGTCGCGTTCGGTTGCCGGATGTACACATCGCGACATAATACGTGGATTGTACAAAGCGTCCGATGGTAGAGTTTATTCGCGATTTTTTTCCATGTATCCTGAACGGGTGGTGAATTTGTATCGGTGGTTAGGCTATTGGATACAACAGGGTGCCGTTCCGATTGCTTCGGTCAATTTGCAGAAATGCCAGGGCCGGGTGCCGGACAGTTGGCACCATTTCATGATATTCGGTGTGGGACCAAAAGGTATTTACGTAACAAATCCGATGGAATGTATTGAAGCTGAACAATTGTGGCCGCAATTGTGTTCCGAGTCGATATTGTTAGTTAGGCGAGAGGATGTTTTAACAAAATGGAATCCAAGAACTGATTTTAAACAATTGTGGGCCATTAATGATGTCCGATGGAGGGAAATGAATGTTATTGGTGAGGGTTTTTCGTATAGATTGTGGCTTAAATAACCAACTACAATCATTGTTTACGTAAATGCATTTATAATTGCAGGTCAAGTAGCGAAAATTGTGAGAGAAAGTAGACGTGAATCTCGTATAGGGTCAACAGTGACTTCACATATAAAAATACCAGCTGCCTACCGATCTGGTATCACATTAGCAGTTGATGTAAAATCGCCAGCGTTTCAATTTTTACAGCAATGTCCTGAATTGCCGTTGCTTAATCCAGATTGTGCTGCCAATATATTCTATTAACACTTCGATTTACAATAATATATCAACTTATAAGTAATATTTATCCCACATACCTATATAATATATACCGACGAAGTCGGCTAAAAAGTGGGTTCGCCATTTTTATGTCCTTAGTGTATTTTTTAGTGAATTTCACATCTTGCAATTGGCACATAAAGTGCGCAAAATTCAAAATATGATTTTTTTATTGAATATTACAGCTAGGTATCCATAATTACAGTAAAGTCACTAAATATATAATATAATATTATAAAATATATTATAATTATAATAATATTATAAATATTTTAGTGACTTTAAATTACAGCATAAATTGTGTCAATTTATTTATGTCAAATGTCACAATGCCGAAATCGTATGTCAGAAAATGGCAAATAGAAAACGGCTTTTAGGTCCATTTTAAGTCTCACTTTACCAAATTACTTTATCTTTATTACTTTTTAAATTACTTTATTTTTTTATTTATTACTTTACTTTATTTTTTACTTATCTTTGACTTTACACTAAAGGCATAAAAATGGCGTCGTTTTCTATCTCTTTTTACTGGCCCAGTTTTTAATGTGATTTTAGTAAGGTTGAGCGGTATATATTTTATAGGTACGTGATTTATCCATATCAATATTATTTTTTCTATTTTGTTCAAAAATTCATTTGTTTCGATCATTGTAAATTCTAAATTTTGTGCCATGGAAAATTATAATTTTGCGGAAAAAAGCTACCAAAGATATACAAGTCTCATTATAGTTAAATTGTACAAAATTACAATTTAAACATTTATTCTGTATAACAGCGTTGTATAAATCATCAATTTATATTTTGAAATTAATATTAAGTTTAACTAAACTATTATACAAGTCATGGTAATCGTACTCTCTTTATTTACTGAGTAAACATTTTTTTAAACATTTTTATGAATTATTGTCTTTATCCACATCTGCAGTTAGATTTTTGACATCAACTGGTGTCTCTTCAACGGTACTACGACGAGTTTTATCCTTTGGTTTACTTTCATTTTTCAACTGTTCTTTTGTTATCAGTTTTGGTTCGGGAATTTGAGAACTAGGTATAGATAAACGCCGATCTGAATCCTTAACAACAAACGACAATTCATAGAATGTGTTTATTATTTATTGAATGAAGTTTTAAGCTTACATCCGTAGCAGTTTCGGCGCTGGTACCAGCGGAAGCAGATTCAGTAAACCAACTGTCTGCTTTAATACCATTTATACGGATTCTAGATTTAAGAGGTGCTAAAATTTTATGAATTAATTGTTTCACTCCTGGCGAAACTTTTGGTTCTTTTGGGAATACAACTTTAGCTGACACTTGCTAGAATTATAATGAAATCCACTTAATCTATACGAATACAAGTGAGTGAATGTTTACTTTTAATAATTCCTTGTAATTGCTATCGTCGAAAGGTAATCTCCCAAACACCATTGCGAATAAAACCACACCCATAGACCAAATGTCCGAATTTTGTGGCTGATATGGTATGCCACGTAAAATTTCAGGTGAAGCATACGCATAACTGCCGCAAAACGTTTCACTCAGAGCCATTTGGTTGTTTTTCGTTTTATTGTGGCCTTTAGCGAACCCAAAATCAGACAATTTTATGTTGTACCCATTATCCATAAGTAAATTTTCGCATTTTATATCTCTGTGTACGACGCCACGATCGTGACAATATTCTACAACGTCGACAAGTTGTTGGAACCATTTTCTGGCCCTTGATTCTTCAATGTAATGTTCACGGCGAATTGCATCTAAAAGACTACCCTTTTCTGCATATTCCATTATAATATAAACTCTAAGAAATCGATGAATTATTAAATATATTTTATATAGGAATGTTCCACCTGTGTGTGGTCTCGATTGCTTGAAGAAATCTAATTAAATTTGGATGTCTTAAGCCTTTAACAACTTCAATTTCTCTTGGTAGAAATTTTTTCAAATAATCTGTTGGCGCCGAAAATTTGCTTACGATTTTTATAGCAACATCACATTCATGTCGGTTACTATATGCCACTCTAACTGTAGCATACGAACCATTTCCAATGATTTTTCCTAAATTATATCCGTGCGACTCTAGAACGGTGGGTTTTTTATCATTTATTCTTTGTGTATCAGGAGTGGATGGTGATGCGGATTGATTAGTTGAAGCAGCTGGTGGCTTATGTACACTACTAACAGGGGATGGCATATTTTAAAATTCGTTTTCAGGAAATTTTATATTACATTTGCATTTCGCAAAAGTCAAAAAAAATGTTATAAGCAACTTTGATGATAGTGTTTTCATGTTCCTTTGATGGTTTAACAATTTGAAATTGTTAAGAACATTTTATTATTGTTATTAGGTTTTTAATTTACTAAATCATTTACCGGAAATTCTCTGGAGTTTAAATATTTAATTTTTTTAAAAATCTGTAAAGTTGGTTGCCTAAACATAGTTTAAAAAACATTTTTTGGTAATTTAAATAAAATTAAAAAGAATAGTGCCCAGGTATTGAACTTAAATAAAGTTAATTTTATTTGAACATTCATAAAATGAGTTAGTATTTTATATAATTTGTTTATTATCAAATAAAATTTTTATCGATGAACGTGGGGGCGTTTATTCAAGTCTGCGCAAAAATTTGTAACGCATCTACCATAGGCATCTACCGAATGACGTTCCGTTCGACAGCTGTCATTGTTATTACGAAGTTGATTTATTTGCAGTGATATTAATCGAATTTCTTGTTGTTTTTTTCTAGTTAATTATCGAAATTAAACATGTCGTACGCATATTTATTTAAATATATAATTATTGGTGATACAGGTATGTGTTAAACATAATTCGATTAGTCATAAAATTCACCTTTATGTGCATTTTTAATTACACTTTCTTTGTTAATAAAAACACAAATGCATACTTAAAATTTCATTTCATTTACGCATATCCAACATAGATAAACAATAATTGAATCGATTTTCTCTTTGGAGTGCAATAAACCTATATGATTTGCAGGTGTTGGAAAATCATGTCTATTATTACAGTTTACCGATAAACGTTTTCAGCCAGTGCACGATTTAACAATAGGCGTCGAATTTGGCGCTCGTATGATCACAATTGATAGTAAACAAATCAAATTACAAATATGGGACACGGCCGGACAAGAAGCATTCCGTTCTATCACACGATCGTACTACAGAGGGGCCGCTGGGGCCCTTTTAGTGTACGACATCACGAGACGAGAAACGTTCAATCATTTGACCACTTGGTTGGACGATGCCCGCCAACATTCGAATTCAAATATGGTCATTATGCTTATTGGTAACAAAAGGTTCGTTCCAGCGTGATGATTTGAACGGGAAAATTAACGATTTTGGGTAATTTCCAGTGACTTGGAAAGCAGAAGGGAAGTGAAAAAGGAGGAGGGTGAGGCGTTTGCACGCGAACATGGTCTAGTTTTCATGGAAACGTCCGCCAAAACGGCGGCCAACGTCGAAGAGGCCTTCATAAATACGGCCAAAGAGATTTACGAGAAAATTCAAGAGGGTGTATTCGATATAAACAATGAGGTATTTGGCATTCAAGTTTTAATGTCAATTTGTGACCTTTTTCAATGGTCTTTCAGGCTAATGGAATTAAGATAGGACCACAACATTCACCAACAAATCCATCGTTGCCGGGTGCCGGAGGAGCAGGAGGATCTCAAGGTTCTGGATGCTGTTAATTGTGTGAATTTGCCCAATTTTTTATTCTAGGGGCAATTAAAATTCAGCCCCCTGATTAAGACATGAACTTGCATGGATGCACTTGGAAATTTTTTAACATAAATAATGAACTAATATCTATAAATCATTTTTAATTATCCAAGCACATTTTGATGAAATATTAGTCCACATTTATTTATGTTAAATGATTTTCTATAATTATTGTGATTAATTTTTTGGACGTGTGTATATTTATATAATTAGTAGAGTCAGTAAATATTGTTTTTTTTTAATTAATTTACATTATTATAAAGATATATCATAGAGTTGATTTATTATATTTTTGTTTGTTTTTTTTTTCTTTTAAGTTCGCTAACCCTTATAAGAATATCTTTCATGTGTACTTCATGTTTTTAAATGAAAAAGGTGTGTTCTAGTGTAATTATTATGTTACCTATCTATTTACTATTATTAAGCGTAGCATTTCTCAACAAAAAAAAAATATAAAACAATTAAGAAAATTTAAATTGTATAAGTTATAATTTTTTATGTAAGCTTTGAAATATAATCAAATATAGATTATATTATAGACGTGTGTTTTATTTTCCTATGACTTTATTTGTTCAGAATTGAGATAACGCATTATCTGGGCAAATTATCGCAGAAACAAGCGATCAATTAATTTGTTTGAAAACACCTGCCAAAAAAATTCAAATACTCAACATCTGTCCGAATGTCCTTCCATTCATTTTGAATCTGCCAATCTGATTGGCTGGTTATTGATGTGCGCATAAAACCGCCCAATCACAGCCTGTTCCCGAGACAACTGCATCCGTTTAGTAAGATGGCCGAAAAAACTGTGTGCATAATACAGCAACATCAGAAACCGATAAAAATTGTTAAATGGAAAGTGCACGAAAACAATGTTGTGTCAATTGGTCGTTTGTTACTTCTGTATGACTATGATGAGGCCGAAAAAGCGGAACAACGTAAATTAAAGTCCACACAAGCTGGTACAGTACGAAAGTTGAGAGTCGAGGAAGGAGCCATTGTTCAGCCTGGGTAAATTTCATATGAATTTTGGCGGGAATGCAATCATTTTGGCGCCAAAACTTTTTTAACACTAATTTCTTGTTCAAGTGATGTTTTACTGGAACTGGAAGCATGTTGTCATCCAACTATAATGAACGACATGTGTGCAGAATGTGGAGCTGATTTACGTAAAGATGACACTGCAGCCACCGCATCTGTGCCCATGATACACGCTATTCCCGATTTGAAAGTTAGCGAAGAAGTATGCACAGTTTGGCCGAATCAGTTTTCTTCACAATTAATCTATTGACTTTTTAGTTGGCACAAAAACTGGGACGAGCCGACAACGAGCGCCTAATAAAAGACCGCAAATTGGTGCTGCTTGTCGATTTGGATCAAACTTTAATTCACACAACGAACGATAATATACCTCCAAACATAAAAGATGTGTACCATTTTCAATTGTACGGCTCAAATTCACCGTGGTACCATACCCGTTTCCGTCCAGGAACGCTTGAATTCCTCAACAATATTAACGACTACTTTGAGCTGCACATTTGCACATTTGGTGCCAGAAATTATGCACACACAATAGCCATGTTCTTAGATCCCGATCAAAAGTATTTTTCCCATAGAATATTATCCAGAGATGAATGTTTCGATCCAACTAGTAAAAAGGCGAACTTAAAGTAAACAAAATTAATAAATAGTTGAATGATTTGTTATAGTACTTATTTTTAGAGCACTGTTTCCTTGTGGCGATAATATGGTTTGTATTATCGATGACAGAGAAGATGTGTGGTCGCATGCAACAAATTTAATACACGTAAAACCGTACCATTTTTTTCAACATACAGGCGACATAAATGCGCCACCAGGTTTAGATAAGCAGGAAAACGATGATAAGACTGAAGGGGTTGATTTAACGAAACTGAAAAAAACTGAACACTCTGTAGTGGAAAATACGTGTTCGAACGGTTTCAATGAGGAAAATGTTAATAATGTTCAAGAAAAATGTGATGCAGACGAAACAAAGCATGTTAATGGTGAAAATGGTGATAATAATAAGGAGGAATCTTTACCTGTCCTTGAAAAAACTGAAGATACTCAGGAAGAAACATTTAAATTTAACGATAATCAAGAAATAACAAAAAGTGATGAGAAAGACACTGAAAAAGCTACTGAAAACAGTGAAAAAAATCCACTTTTAAATCCAGAATCAAATCCTATGAATTCATTTGATGAAAATCTAATTGAAATTGACGACCCGGATGATTATTTAATTTATTTAGAGGATATTTTAAAGAGAATTCATACAGCATTTTACGATGAATTCGATAAAATGGAATCAGGCGTGGTGCCGGATTTGAAGCAAGTGATTCCAACTGTTCGCAGCCAAATATTGAAAGGTACCAAACTGGTATTCAGTGGTTTAGTGCCGACACAAATCAAATTAGAACAATCCAAAGCACATCAGGTGGCCAGAAGTTTAGGTGCGATCGTAACACAAGACATAGAAGACGACACAACGCATTTAGTGGCCGTTCGGCCAGGCACAGCAAAAGTGAATGCTGGCCGTAGGAAAAAAAACTTAAAAATCATAACGCCGGATTGGTTGTGGAGTTGTGCCGAACGTTGGGAGCATGTGGATGAACGAATTTTTCCACTGAACAGTAAAGGATCAAAAAATCGCCATCCTCCGCCACATTGTAGCAGTCCAGAGCATATTCCTAGTTATCCGGAACACGATACACCAGCATTACGGAAACGTACGCCCAGTGGACGATTTATGGATACCATAAATCCATTAATGTCTTTCTCCAGTGCAGATATTGCCGATATGGATAAGGAGGTAAGGTTGGTTAATACGTAAATAATGAAATAATTTCTTAACAAGAAAAAATCGTAACACATTCGCAGGTTGAAGATATTTTAGATGATGAAAGTGACAGCAGTGATGATGAAAAATCGTCCAAACAAATTCAGCGTAATCAGCAGACGTTAAATGAAGAACAGCCCAGTAGTAATTCGAGTGAGAGCAGTAGTAGTAGTGAGGATTCATTGACCGGTGAATATCCAAAAGGCTACAAACGAAAACGCGGTGTGGAAGACAGTTTGATGGACGATTTATATAATAGTACTGAAGACGATTTGCCAAGTAGGCGATTTAAACGCGGTGAACGTGTGGATAATGATTTAGACCTGGACGAATCACAAGAAAGTGATGGAAGTGTTGAGCCACCAGATGAAGTTGATGATGGTGAATGGAATATGATGGGAGCGGCATTGGAACGGGAGTTTCTGTCGAATGAATAATATTTATGTGGAAAATATTCGTAGACATTATTTGTTAGTAATGTTTTTAGACATTTAATTTTGTATGAGTGATTTAATGTGTAAGCAAATTTCAGTCGACAGTACAATCACATTTTTGTGTATTTACTATATTTTTTTAAATTATTATTAATTGTAACATGTCTTGTGTTACTTTTATGTTATGTTGATTTTGAACTTCTTATTCTACACAAAATTTCTATTTATTAATGTTATTTTTATACAAGTCCGTAAAAATGGTGTACATAATATGATTATATAGTGATTGAGATGTAAAAATCTTGTTAATAATTCTAATTACAGTTGAAATTTAATAATGTTCTCCACTTGCCATTAAAATGTATTGTGATTAATCAAAGTTGTTGCCCTTTGATTTGTTACTGCATTAATGCAAAGTCTTTTAAACTATGATTATCAACTATTTGAATTTTTTTGATTAAAACCAGTTATTACAATTTACGAATTTTATTTAACAACTAAATTAGAAAACTATCTACTAACAAAAGACACTAAACCGAATAAGGCTGATCTTCACCAGATTCGTGATACTTAATATAAGTTTCTACGTGTGTAAAATCTTTCTTATCTTCTTGCCAACCTCTTGGTGGCGCTTTTTCGTAGTCAAATGCCGTCTCATTCTTGCCATACGCTTCGTTGATGGTCGCAATTTGGTCACGATACTTGCCAGCTATTACTTTTTTGCCTGTAATTGGATCAGTTACGTCTCCATAAGGATAAACCACATCTTTCACTCTATGGGTTATAAGACGTGTTAATCTATCTGGTAATAGTTCAAGAAGGGCCATATCGCCCGTCTTGCATCTTTTTTCCGGATCGTGGGCGAAAACGTACTCAAACTTGCTGAAATACTAGATACAGAAAAAGAATTAAACCTGATACAGTTTTAGAGAAAATCGAATAGTACCATTAAAAGATTTTCGTCCAGTTCTAAGCGTTTTATTTTAAATTTGGAGGCATTCTGTTTTACACAAGGAACACATTGACCTATAAGTAAAAATGTTTTGCTAGCAGCCTGAAGTGCCATTAATTATTATTTATTTTAAATCTATTGTTCAGTAATTTTTTAAAAGGTTAAACTTAACCTAAAAATGTGACTTACTAGTTTTATTACAGTGATCTATAAACAATTTTAATATTTTCTAGTAGTATTACAGTTATCTACAAAAGAATTGTAAACTAATTAACAGATGGGAGAATGGCAAAATTGTCATTGAATAACCAATAAGGATTAAGCTGACTGCATTACAACTCAAGTAACGAGCAAGCGCGTTTAATGTTGTCGATACACTCATAAAAAATGTGTTTTTTTTACAAAAATTACTATAAACATTAAAGTTTTTCAATTAAAACGTATACGTTTTGGTGTATTTAAAAATCTGTATGTATATTGTGCTTCCTACATTTATTTCATGTATTATTTTTTCCAGTTTTGTGTAAAATCTCCACATAATAAAATAATAATAGGGTAGTGTTTGTTTATGTTTTCAAAAATTTTCTGTATAGAACTTGGATTATTTAATTAACTCAGAAACGAGGTAAATTTATAAATTTTAATTATATAAAGTAGATGCTTGCTCTAATGTTCCCTATAAATATAATTGAACTTGAGTAAGAAAAAACTCGTTAACGTTATTTTTAATATCACTTAGCTCAAGATAGTGGTTAAATAATCAATTTGTACAAAATATTATATAAGTGCAGTACTTGTAAACTAAGTGATAAGTTTTAATTTGATGAAAAATATTATAATCATTTTAAAAATTTAACCTCAATTACGATAATTAATTAGTTTTCGCACTTGGATACACAATATAAACTCCAAACTATTTAATTGGCACAAATTTATTACAGAAAAAACCGACAGCAATACATTTGTATGAATAGAAATGAGAATAATTTATATCAATTTAAATTTGAGTTTGAAAAAGAGAAGAATGTTCTTGATTATTGTTGTGAGTAATTTGTTCAACAAAAGACTGGTGCCCCTGACAATATGATGACCATGTGTGTAAAGAAGCAGTAAAATACCGACAATAAAAATTATTTAAGCACACATATATTGGTCGTGTAAACAACGTTAAAACCATCTATTACATAAATTGTTAAACTGGTCATTGAAGTTCAATGACGGGATGTTAGCGACAATAATATTGTTGTATTGAATAT
Source organism: Oryzaephilus surinamensis (assembly GCA_004796505.1). Taxonomy (NCBI): domain Eukaryota; kingdom Metazoa; phylum Arthropoda; class Insecta; order Coleoptera; family Silvanidae; genus Oryzaephilus; species Oryzaephilus surinamensis. The sequence goes on along the minus strand of SSSI01007515.1, from coordinate 17,326 downwards.
AAACTAATTTACTGTACAACATAAAATTATAATTACGTGTGAAAAATGTGTATGGCTTAAATAAACACATAAACACGACTATTTACACATGAAAAGTATACACATGTATATAGGTGGTCATTTTGCACACTTGGTGCCCCAAAATTGGTAAAATATTGATATTGCAGAAAACAGCAGGATAATTTTTGGAAAAAAATTGTTATTACAGTATTCCAGCTGGATTGTTTGACTAATTAATAACAATGAAAACAGGAAATACTTCCTCTGCATCTGCATTCAATGCATATTTATCAGAATAATAATAATAGTTTCCATAAATTCGAGCAGTCCTTGTAGAATAAATTGCAACCGTGCGTCATATATAAATTATTGGTATATTAACTCATAATTTTTATATTTATTATCGACTAATTGATGGTTTCAAGGCGCCATCATCGATTTACTTTAACCATTTAATTATTGCATACAAAAAGAATTCAAACTACATATAATAGACGTTTTTAATAGCAGGTGTACTTTTTCACTTTATGTCCATAATTATTGGCTAGAAAATTTATGGGCACGATTATATAATAAAATAGTTTGTAAAATTGTGTGAGTGTGTGCCACACTTGTTTAAATTAATTTTTTTTCCATTTCACTGTTCCCCTTTGGTAAAAGCCCTCAAATTAAACTGATTATACAATTTATGTACAATAGGAAAACATTATAATTTAATTTGTATACGATTATGTATGTATGATAATTTGTGTAGCTTATTATTTCTATTTTTGAAAAGAGTTCATTGTTGTTTTGTAATAATAAATAATGGTTTGTACGGAGTGGGCGAATGTCATCACTATTAAAAATTGAAGCCGTCCATCGACCTTTTTACAATGATGATGCGTTCTTATAGATTGTTAAAGAAGATGTGTGTTTATGTTATCATCCTTTCTCTTCTGGCATGCATACATTATCAAATCCTTTATAGTAAAAGTAGTTGTAAGATCAAAGCAAACAGATTCACTTGATGTACATTGGAATATTTTCTAAACATAAAGATATTTTTTATGTGTGTATGTGGCTTGGAAGTTTTTAGAACATCATTACTGAAATTTGTCACAAAATATCGTAAAATGTTGATAATAATTAACTTTATTTGTGGGCGAGTTGTTTCCGTTTTAAAATACAGGGTGTTCCAGCTAGCTGTTTGGGTGTGAAGGGATTTTTAAGATGAAAGCTAGATTGAATAACGTAAATATAGTTTATTTACTAAAATTATTATAATGATGAGAAAGTTGTCATTGTTGAGAATGGAATGTAAATCTTATCAGACAGAATGAAAGTCCTTTTTATGCTTATAATTTATACTGGTGTTATAAAAGTGCAGTTATCGCACTATTTATAAATCCGGACGATATTTTGTAAACAACACTAATACAGGTATTATTTGTAAATTTCGATACAGTGACTAATCAAGAATTTAATAAATGCCTAATAGTACAGTTAAAAAGACATTCGTATTATAACTAAAATAGAAATTCAATAAACCTTTCAGTGCTCGAACATTTATTAATTAATTCTCAAGTGTAAATACCCATTTGAATATTAAGATAGACATCAAAGTAGAAACTTTGTCTATATACCATATAGTTGTAAATATATATATTGCGATACGATGGAAAATACATTCTCATTAAAATCGAATCAAAGTTTTACCCAGTATTAACATATTTTTTGCAATATTATAATTTTAATCTAATAGGAGTGATTTTATCCAGTTATTTGATATTGGATGTAAAAGTATAAGAAGAAAAAAATCAAATACTATATATGTACACAAACACCTGTTTCTCCTAAGGCTAATTATAGTTAGCTAATTACATACAGATGTTGCAAACCATTGCATATCAATTGCTCATCCTTTTGTATAGAAATTTTCATTCGTGTATAATTTCTTCACACTTTCATTCACATACACACATACAATTACACACTTTCCTCTTTGATTGCACTAGTATAATAATTATTAAGTATTTACTTGCGGATGGATGGTCAAAGGTCAAACAACTTTACATATAATATGTAATAATATATTGTTTTATACTCATTTTATAAAACCACAATGATAGAACACGGTCGAATGAAATATTCACATTTCAAACAATAATTATACACATGCTGTATTATATCCGGATGTTGAATGTGGAAGAGTATGAGGGAATTGCAGGTTTGGTGTATTATATAAATGAATTTTCGTAAATAATTACCGAATTTTACCTAGCCACAAAACTGTCCATCCAACATGGTAGACAAACAAAGCCCTTCTGTATTAGAGAAGGGTCTCATACTGCGAAATTTACTATTAATTTAGAAAATTTACTGTTAGGCTATAAAATTATTTTATATACAAAGTGTACTAGAATAATGTACCAATTTTTATGGGGTTGTTTGGAAAACATTGAAATATTTCCTATGATGGAATGACTGTATAATCGTGGATTTTTTTATAAAGTCCTGAAGAAGATACTTGAATAATTGTGGATGACAAATTTCTTTGATTTTTTTATAGTTTTTCCATATTTGATCGGTTAAGAACACAAAAATTTCCAAAAAACATTTAATACTACATTTTTATTTACAATATGTTTTAGGAAATATAATCAGACCCTAGAATTTTGACTTGTTCTTCTAAAACACCCTGTATATGCACGTTTGTGCTTGAGTGGATCACATTTCGTGTTACTGAAATATTAATAAAAGTTAAAGGGATTGCTTTTAATTATTTCATGTTAAGTATACGTATGTATACTTATGATTTAAGAGTAAATCCGAACTATTATTAAATTTTACAACTAAACTGGTCTGTTTTAACATTTGAAGTTATTTTTAGTGTTGATAATGTTTCGGTTTGTTAAAAGAAGTTAAAGGCTAATTGTTTACAAGTTGATGATACTTGAAATATTTTTATACAATTTGGAAACATGTTGATAGAAGATGAAATCAAATTTTACGATGATTGACAAGCAGTTGAATATTTTCCAATGAGAAAAAATCGAATGTGACTCATCAATATATCTAAATAAATTTCTGTGTATGTATATAGGCTTGTTACCGGAAATTTTCTAATCAAATAAACGTGATAAAATCAGCATGTTTACATATATTGAGTCACTATTTAGTGTAGGCGTAGAAGATTATATTATAAGACAACAAAATAGGTGTACAAGGTGTGTCTAATCTAAATCAAATTTGGAATAATCATGCAAGTTTAAGTTTGTTTATACGTATATGGAACAAAATTTCTTAATATCCTTTTATGGTTGTAATTACCAACATTTTCCACCCAGAAAAAAACCGTGTTTATTCAAAATTGTATTATAAAACAACGATTTTCATTAAACAACAGAAATTTTCTTGATGAATATATATTTGTCATGAAATGTTAATGGCCACTCGAACAATTACAACATCAAAAGCGTTGTAGAATTTCTGGTACATCAACATATACTAAAACTTACAAGAAACGATTAAATATATGTATGTTTTGAATGGAACTAAAACAATATTGTAATTAAATTGTATCGTTACGATAACAATGACATATTTATGAGGTTGATTTATATAAGAAACAGCTTTTATTAAATTCATTTATTATCGAAAACAATTGTTTACGATAAATGAACTGTCATATCGTATAATATAACAAAAATGCTTGTAATCAGTTCAAGGATTAAAAAGTAAAAGTTTAAGGACGCGAATTTTTTTTTGAAATGTGGCTTTTAGAAAAATGTTTAATTAATTATTTATTTAGGTTATTGCTATAAGTAAATTGAATTGAATTGAAAGTTCTATTAAATAAGTAATATTATTTATTGGTGTACCTTAAAAGCCAAGCTTAATTTTCATAATGTAAAAATATAACTCAATTACCAATATAATGCCAACGTTATTTTTTACACAATAACGCTAAAAGTAAGTAGATATTTACAGAAAAAACATAATTACATATTTATAATTGTGTTATCGTTTTTTGGGTCGTGTACATTTTTATTTCAACCCATTTTACTTTATATTCCTACGCGTATAATGTGAAATAATGAAATTTCGACATTGTATGCACAATAAATATACACGATTTAATTGAAAACATTTTATTACAAGACCTATAAAAAGGCCACAAACGATAAATTTTTGGTTACACAAATTGAAGGAATAAATTCGATAATAAACAATTCAGGTACACATAATAAAAATCCATTTATATTGTAATATAATATAATAATATACGACATTTAATAAAAAAAAAAATGTAATAATACTTTGAAAAATATTGTGTCCGCGGTTAACACTGCTGTTATATTGCTTATTATAATTTTTTACAATGCTGTGATATTACATAAACCACACCTTTTGAACACGCAACACAATCATTCAAGCACATGATGAATATTTTGTTGGAAAAACTGGAAAATAGCCTTGACTTTCTTTATAAAACTGTTAAACTGTATAAAACTTAGTTTATTAACTTGGGAATATAATGGAATTTAAACCACGTTTTAAACAATCGATATTATAATGGGATATAAAACGGTTAGACTGCTTGGCGCCCATAATTAACCATAATTTAATTAGTTGTGTGTGTATCTATTTAAAATATTTCTGTGGTATACGTAATTTGTTGATTATCTGCATTATTGTTAACATTTTTCCACATTTAATTAATTTTGGATGAGAACTTTGTTGAACGAAAATAAATACGAAATCTTTTACTGTTTATATTATTATATATTTTGAACTTTGTGTGTCCCTCAAGTCTCTTAGGTCCATTTATATTTATAGAATGAAACCAGAACCTGTATATATATGAGCTTCCGACTGATTCACATAAAAACTTTCTCATTTCTAACTACTGCTGTGGTTTATATTCTGGGTATCGAAATAGAAAATCCACCATTATAAAAATAAAGTATATTTCGGTGTGTGTAAGGCAGGTAAACATTCTTTTTTCTTGTATGGGGGTCATATGTGTGGCAAGCACCACCACCATATCGGGATTAGTATTACTATAAAGACAGATGTTATACGGATGTGGCTCAATAATATAAAACATATAGAGAAAAAAGGAAATAACGAAAAGATAGACAAAGATGAACATATAAAGGTATTATCCACCTGGTGCTACCCTTAAAAAATGGTAGGGATGTGATTATTGCAAACAGAGTACACAATGGATAACTTATATATCGTATATATGTATATAAAGGCCATAAGCTATTTCATAAAACTTTCATAAAACAAATTAAAAAGATGAAAGCTTTTTGTTTGATGGTTTTATACGGGGGTTGGTTAGTAATAGGAAATTAAAACTGGCCAGATGAAAACTTCACATGTTTTATGTGAAAAATTTGTATAATATAGGGTGAATGAAATGTAATACGTATAAACTATTTTGAATAAATGTAATGTAATATATCCTATTATGTTTTATTTTATTAGAAAATCGTGCAAACAAACACAAGAAATTGTGTGTGTGTGTGTGTGTGGTTTGTTCGATTTGTGAATTTATTAACGGAAACTTTTTCTCCCCAGTGACTTTTTCTTAAAAACATATAAAATTGTTTGAAATTTTTCTAAAAGGAAAATTTAATTTGCATACACGACGACACGACGAGAAATGAAAAGAAAAAAGTAGTAACAATTTCAGTAAAAATAAGTTAGAACTTTACACCACTCTTTCTTACACTTTCTGTCACATATACTTGCTTTGTGCTTCTTTTCTTATATTTTTTATATACGTATATATTCTTGTGCTCAGCCAGAATTGTACAAATCTCAAATACGCTCTTTCGACCCTTATACTTTGACAACATCAATATATATATATTATATGCTATATATATAAGGAAAAAGGCGAAACTTTTCAACAATAACAAACAAAAGTTGGATGGAAGAAAAATCACCCCTGAAAATATCTTCAATTACGTCATTTAATACTTAATTAACGATTTTTTTTTGTGTACATTCTACGTCAATCATTAATTCGTTTCAAATTATTGTTTTTTCTTGTTTGGTTATTTTTTTATGAAAGGTTTTGGGTCACCCTCCATAATTCAACCTACATAACATTGTTCCTTTCATGACATTTAATACATGTTTCGTTGTTTCAATCTGGCATTCTGTATTATACATGTACGTGTACAATATGTTGTGTTTTTAGGAGCATTAAAAAGTTCTTTTGAATGTATTTGAAAGTTTATAATGATGTGAATGGTACTTTTATGTAGTGCCAGCCCTTATAACTGCCTCAGTCCGTTTTCATGTTCGTTAAGTGGTATCAAAAATGGTTGAAATTTTAATTGGTGCACATTAAACAAAATACTGTTTTTATTTTAATTTTCAACCATAAACACTTTATCTACCGTCTTAGATTTGGTCTAGTATTTTGCTCTCAAATAAGAAAAAAACGGTAGGTGTAAATAACTTTACACATAAATTCATGTAATGGTATGATTTCATTTCTCACATTAAATTTACACTTATATTTATGGCCATTAAACGTTTCCTGCATAAACAGCAGAAAATTTGCTGTCTATAAATTTGAAATGGCAAAGATTTTATGGCACTTTCAACTATTGACCACTACATACTCTACAAATGCGGTATAATTTTATATATCATCCAGTATATATTTAGGTACATACATACATATGTGGTGCTTCCAAGCTACATATTTTTTATTAATTTATAATATATATTCTCGATTAAATTTATTGCGACTGGCATTTTAATGTTTGAAATTAAATTTTAACTGTACGTTAAAAAGGTTTTATGTCTGTTATAATTCTGTATGCTGTACAGCTGAAGAGAAATGTCAAACGATTTAATAGAAATAAAACAAAAATTTGTCTACTAATTCAAGCTGTGCTTTAATGATCTTTGTTGTTCAATGCTATCCTATTTAAATTTAATAGGGTTAGCATAATTCTCTGTAGGTGGTGGCACCTTTTCCCTTTTACAAAAGAAACAAATCCATTATATTTCCATTAAAATTGTTCTTTGTATTTATACGTTAAATTTACGTTTATAAATTTTATGCTTTTTATATGTAGTTTTTAATGCATTCTTCTTTTGTAAGTTAGTTCAGTATTATGGATAATAAAAACTGCGCTTAATAAAGGGAAAAAGCAAATTTCTTCCTTGATTTTAATTCAAATATTTAAGTTGCATAATTTATGTGTATGTTTCAAATAAATACTATGATGTATGTGTATACCTTTTTGGTAGATATACTAAATTCCCTCGAGAGTGTATGTATAAAAGATGTTATCTACAAAATACTGACTTGTTAAAATAATAAATTGTTTTCTAGAGGTGTTTCTACTATATATAACATATAAACATACTTTTAATTTGAATGGCAATTTCAGCAAAAACTTTTTAACTGAAAATGTATGCAGAATGATGATTCATATTTTTTTTTTCTATATACATTTTGCGACTTTCGAAATCGATTTTCTCAACAAAAGATATATAACTGGTTTTCTTTTGTTCTTTTTATACCCATTATATTTTAGTGTTATTCCTATCATCTATTTCTTTTTGTGTCTGAGAGGTCTAATTCAAAACACATTAGATTTTAACATATTAAAGAATTATTAGATAAAGTCAATTTTCGAAGCTCATTTGTTCAAAAAACTGGTAGCAACGTTTTCATTGTAATGATTATAAATTTATTCGTAAATTTTAAACAAGTCAGCACCCCGTACACAAAAGGGGATAATTTTCAATAATGCACGTGAATATGCACGTGACTCGCATATGGCAAATGTGTTCATCTTTAATCAGGCTCGTTATGTCATGCAACACCCTTAATTTTCTCTACAAGTTCAATACAAACTTTGTCTGCTTTGTGATTTTCTTTTTTTTTCATTCTTTATTATTGATTGTCTGGCAGAGTGAATAATTCTTCCACTTATTTATAAATCAGTACTTTACAAGAACTGTATTTATGAAACATGCAAAATAATGTGAGTAAACCTTCAAATTTCTAAAAAATATATACATATATCGTGCTATAGTTGTGTGAAAAGCACAAAACAGAAAATCCATAGAAATACGATGCCGTCATCATCAATCAAATTTCTGATAATGTAAATCAATTGTAAATGAGAACAATGTAATAGAAATATTATTTGTGTTGTGTCTGGTAAAATGTATTATGAGTCATATATTTAGTGTTGGTAATGTAATGGAATGAAAATAAGTGTATCATCATGTATTGGGTATAATAATACAGGTTTGTATAGTATATCTTTTGTAAATCTTCGTGGAAGGAAAAGAGAGGATAGACTAATAACAGTAAAATGCAGCAGCGCACACGCCAAAATTGTATTAACAAAAACCAATGGATATATGGAGCAAAATCGCGATATCATTCAATAGGGAATCCAAAAAAGAAGAGATGAGGCTTATCGTAATGGAATTGCACGCATCTGCTGCTGTATCTTGATAAATATTATATAAAATGGGAACCAAATTTCTAGATGGACTAAATGCAATTTCAATACTTTAGAAAATAAACAAAACTGGCTGTATACGAGTATATGGAGTGGCTTTATGTTTGGGATTTGTATGGTTTAACCGCATACCGAATACATATTTATATATGTATGTGTTACAGATTTGCGTACTTATCGCCAACGAACAGTTATTACAATAAAAAAAAATTGTAAAACTGTTATTTTCCGAAAATGTTGTTTCATTTACATCAAACGAAACTATGTTTTCAAAATATAAATGTAAATAAACAGAAATAGGTACTTAAGTTCGTCTTAATGAGGGCTGGAATTACTCTAAATAATTTATACACTTTTTCAGGGATCTCTTTTCACTTTTACACGTTTACTGAAACGTTAATCTACCGTATCATTATATGAAATTTATGTGCTTCTAAAGGTAACCAATGTCTGTTTATTCCAAGTTTTGGATCTCTGAAAAAGAACGCGTTTTAAATTTGTATAAACATAATTAATTACAAAAAATGTGTACAGTTCTAATAAAAGATATCGTTTAAAAAATAAATGCATACGTTAATCAATGGATCATCATTTATTTTCCATACATAACTCCATTTACTTATTCAACGAGTCATCAAATTTTTTACTGATTATTGAATAAATTTCGCCTTGGAAACAATTTATTCAGATAACATACTAAGAAATTTATTATTTCATCATAATTTATAAACTGAAGGTTTTTTTTAAATGTAGACAAATAATTTTTACTTTGTTCGATTCAGCAGGATAAACACGCCCTTTTCCCAAGGAATATATACCCAATAAATCCATCTAAACCACAATAGAAAATAAATTACTCTCTCGAATACACAAAAAACTGTTTACCTTAGTGTTGTTTTTAGCAGTTTTGTTGTAATTTTGCCAGTTTACTTTATTTTGTGTTGGCATTTATTAAAAATACATGCATTTTTAGCTAATTACCATTAAATAGAATTTCTTTACGAGTTTATGGATGGCAAATAATGCCACTATAATGGTCACCTACGTTTATAATAATGTTAAAAGTTAACGAGCTCTCTTGTGTTAAACTTGTTTGTGGAGGAAGTGTGTATAATGCTTTGGCTGTTTTCAGGAGAATATATGAAACCTACGTATATATTTATTGTAAATTCACCCATATTAATTTTAAATGCAGTTATATACCCCTTTCTAGTTCATGTTTATTTCACTATGTTTGCATTGTATTTTACTCGGCATTTTATTATATATTTGTGAATATAAGTATGTATGTAGAAAACAACCCACAATTAAAAATTTATTGAAAAGTGATTCGGTGAATAATAGAGATCATTTTAATGTATTTATATGAAATATAACAACCTTTTGTTCAATATGCTATATATTGAAAATTGACCACTTTTGAATCTGTGTAAATCCTATATTTACATTTAATTTTCCCTTCTATTTGTTTTAGCATACAATTTTCACAATTTTCAATAAAAATTTTTCACAGTTCTCTATTTACTGAATTTTACTGAACAAATAGATAAACTATTGTAATTTGGTTATTTATTGGAATATATATGGTACGGAAGCATTATTATGTTTGAAATCTGTTTTTTAGTAATTATTCAGCGTTTTTGTTACGTTGAATTTTTAAATACAATGAAAATTCATAATATAGTACTTTTGTTTAACTTTTATATATATGTATCACACTTGTTAACTAAATTACTTATTTGTAATTCAGAATTTTTAATGCACCTCAAAGTCTAATTGTTTAAATAGTAAATTTAGTGAAGAAATTAATTATTAAGTTTCATAAATAATTTTATTTACTGAAACATGAAGCTCTGTGTAACAACTTTTTTCCATTTCTACGAAATCTGCCCTCACACTCGGTTAAACCATGTATAATAAAATGGTTTAAAAATCCTGGAATAGTTCCTATCTAGTTTTCCAAGCATAAATATACGAGTATATATATTATTTATACTTAATCACGCGATATTAGATAGAAAATGTATGTGGAAAATCCTAGGTGTATCGAATTTTTCTGCTTTTAACATAAAATGACAAAATTTCAAATTTACGACCTGCAATTAAAAAAACGCTTTGGCCCTTAAACCCGGCAAGAACATGCCGATAATGTGCTGGTTATTACGTGTATACGTGTATTTGTGTACATATTTTGAAAATAATGTATTTATGTACGTATGTGTGAAAAGAGAGAAAGAAAAGCCGCAATATAACTACGAAGAGTTCCATGAATGGCTGCTACAGTCCAGGATCAATAGCATAGGTCCAGCATTACTGAGGGTGTGCACTCAAAGCGTCTCCCTACAGGGCCGTATTTAATTATTTAACGAGGTCAATAACTTGCCATTTGTTTACTTTTTTGTAATACACCAGCCAAAGGTCAAATAATGAATTTACCAAAGGGACACCAAACGAAATTGTTTTGTTTGGAAAAAATCAATACGAAACTGTTATCTTTATGGAGTAGCTTGGATTATAACTACCTCAATTTGTACAACTTCAAATAATGATTTAACATTTATTTTGTCTTCTATACTGCATAGATTTATTAAAAAAGTTTTATAAACGATTAAAAAAAATGAACAACGCATATTTCTGTATTTATTTTGTGTTGAAAATAATTTCTTAATGGTCAAACAAAACGGTCTCCCTAATGATGCCGAAATCCGTATACGAATTGTTTACTTTCAAAAGGGTAGAAAAGCAATTGATTATATTAAATATTCAATACACAAAAGCGGAATATAGGAGAGGAGGCGAGCCATTTGAAATACAATAGACTCGAATAGTGTGTATCGGTTCTGAAACTATATTATTATGTATCTGACTGATGCCAATACTATCCTGTTCTTCTTTTCCACCCTCTATATATACAGCAAGATTGTAAATATTACACGAAATAAGGGTCGCTAAACCATAGATATAGAGGAGGAGAAGAAGAGAAAAGCTAACGTTAGCATTATACTAATAAAATTCGTTCATGTGAAAATATGTGATGAAATTTTTGTCATAACATGGAAATGTAATATTACATTTCATATATTATTTTTATTATAATTATAATGTGGATGAAATTAATTAATTATTTCAATAAAAAGTGCACATCCACATACTTAATAAAGGAAATTAAATAAACATAAAATATGCAATATACATTTATATAGCAAGTAATTTGAATTTTAAAATAAATAGTGTATATGTTGAAATGCACACACAGTACCTTATTTTACGATTCAAGGAGTTTCCACCATTTAAGTTGATTCTTTATAATGCAGTGAAATTATGGTAGTGCATTAAAGAAACAAGAAATAAGATCATCATTAGTCTACCATTTTTATGTAAATATCCTGAAACTAACTTGAATTTTTCTACTCGAAATGTTTTGCTTAACAAAAATTTAATATTATAAGACTGTCAGACAATTTGTTAATGGTTAAAAATTAATTGTGTAATACGACTTATTGTAGCCGTTTGGCCTTAAAAATGTCCTTCTTCATCTTTTTAGCATGCAGTTAACATAATATGAGTGTACGGAACTTTTGACGTAAGATTTATGGCTATAGTAAAGTTTTCCCTTTTTTTTCGTCGAAAAACTGGTTTTTCCCCGAGTAAATTAAAAACCTATAGAATTTTTCTGTGTAACTTGACAGAGAAAATTTTACTCCGGTCAGGTATATACAGTGGAAAGAAAATGTTCCAACTACAATGATTAATGTTGCCACGAAATGCACACATACATAATACATACATATATAGAAAATTGTTCACCCCTAAATAGTCTAAAAAAGGTCGTCCATATTTTGGCCCAACACACGTACGAAAAAAGTTTAATAGAAAGACGACATGTTGCCGAAGATGTAATCTGAAAGAATGGCTGAACATAAAAAGCGTTGCATCTTGTTGCAAAGTAATATTGAACTGCAGTTCATATATACGTTTATGCAGACGTGTATACCTGTAATGATTTGCATAAATCGGCCACTTGTTTGCTACAACAAATTTCACCTTCTGGATTGTCGTCATATTCGTACATGTATGTATTCTGTAGTGGTAATGATTAATAAACAAAAACGTGATGCTGTTAGAAAATGTCTCTGAACGTTAAAGTTATCTTGTGTTTATTGCTTTTGCCGACAACAAGTAATATTAAAACAAATTGTCGCATTCATTTAATATATTATAATAAAATTGTCGTAAATTCACAAAAAAGAAAACTGTGTGTTTTAAATCAGGATGCAAATTAGTGTAAATAAATTAATGTTAATATTTGTAGTTGAGGCAAAGTGGCTTTAATAAAATGAAAAAAAAAACCACCACCACGAAAATCAACAAGGCCAATTTTTCTAGCATAAAATCTGGTTTGAAATGAGAGAGAGTACAACATACACATGAAAATGTGTGTCTAAAAAACGAACGACGAATAAAAAAATATACCCTTCCGGTGCACACATGTTTTCAGTGAACGAGTTCTTCCACAACTGTAATTACAAAATTTATTATGAATGTAAAATTTTATATATACGTACATATATGTATATAATCAACTTATTATTCCGAGGACGATTTTGATTTTACATTCAATTTTCCACTAATAGCGTCTATACGTTTTCGAATAAAACTGTTATTAATTCGTTTATTTGCATACATACGCACAAATTCGAACATTTTCTATATATACGAATCGATTATTATTTTGTAGGGAGCAAAATTCAATTGAATATGTCAAAATACATTTATAGGTACGTTTTTATTATACATATGTATATAATATGCATATTTGTGCCCATTAGACTGTACTTTGCCTTTGTCCATTGTATTTCAACGATTTTTTTCAAATTTGCATACAATTTCAATAACATGAACGTATGTTTTTGGAATATTTTACAGTTGATTTTATTGATGTTAGAAAATTCGATAATTTTTTCAAAACGTTCAAGTTCAATTGAATAAATTGGCTCCTGATGACTGTTTTCAAACTAAAATATATCTGAAACGAGAGAACGCCCCAACTTTACAACTTACGTTAATGGTTCTATTTCGGGGTTTGATTTTTTTTTTGTAAAAATATAAGAATTGCTCCCTTTCCCCAAGCTGTCCATCACACTGGGTGACTTTTATCATAAGCCGCTTATCAGACATATCGCACACATTACATTTAAACCATTTTCGGCTAAGCTGGTACATTATATACATATATATATTAATCGATAAAGGTTTAGAATCGCCATTCCAACGAAATAAAAGTAATATTGTAAAATTGAATGACATTTGCAAATAAAGGGATTGCTCGTTCATAGAACACTTCACTAGGACAATTTACTTTATATTTGCATTGGCGTCCAACAGTGTATGATGAAACCACTACAAATACAATTTTCCCAGGAAATAATTTGAATAAAATTAAAGAGCATATTAAAGCGCAATTCTAGACTATCTATTTTCAATGGAACAAGAATATAGGTACATTATAGCACTTGAAATACACACATGGCTTGATAATTTTTTAATTTATTCGCGTGCTTCCTCTGTCCTGAAAACACATCCAATCCGACATAATGTCCAATTCTGATAATGTTTTTTTTTCGCTGTCCCAAATTGAATTTATAAAGGAACAACCGAAAAAATATATGACAGCCGCATGTAAAGGGTAACAACACGACTGCAGAAACTTCTAAAAGGGAGAGAAGAGTTATCTGTTCAGTCACGTTATGAATAAATAATGAGTTTTTGGCCAAACCAACGACACACACCCCCCATAAAAACGTTCGTCACATCCGTTGGTTTTTTTAAAAAAAAGCAACAAACATATTTCTGTTTACCATAGTGGAAATAGTGGAAAAGTGCGAACATTCACGTGTAAAATGTTCAATTTATATAACACAAGTGAGAGAAAGTTGATGGCAATAAATTAGGAGAGTAAATTGTTCCAAATACTTAAGACATTTGTTTGGTGGATGGATAAATAGCTGCCATGATCGACTTACAATTTTATACGAAATATATAAGCATTAGATGAAGCGTGGAAAAGCGAATTTATTGTTATATGTTGTAAAATATAAAGTACAGTGAACTTGCTCATCATCCAATTCCTTCGGGCAATAATTTTCATTTTAAACAATGTTAATTAGAATTTAAATTAATTTTTTAATTTTCATTATTGTTGGCGTTTTTCTGTATCGCAAGACAAGCGAATTTAAAAATAAAAAGGAGATGAGGTTCTGAATTATATATACATAATAATTTTAATATTGTTTCATATATAGCTTAAAGAAATGCGTAAGTTGTTGGAAATTTTGTTGCTCAGAGCTAAAAAACGAATAATCCGAAAATAACTCACAAATGGTCTGAAAATATCGTGTTACACTCTTATTTTTGATAAGTATTATGAATGTTCACACGTTCACTTATTTATTTCTTACAACTATATGACATTTACCATATGTGTGGGTGGCCATTAAATGAAAATGTATTTATTTATATCTTTCATAATGAAAAATAACAGTTTAAATTGGAAAATTCGACGTTAGGTTTCAAAATGATTCATTCAATATAAAATTTAATATTCTATAAAATTAGGCACGCAAATAGATTTATTATTTTAGAAACATGAATGATAACAATAAGGAAGAAAATTAATTGAAATAACGGAAAAAATTAGAATAACGTTTATTGATTTACTGTAAGTTTAATTTTTTATTGATTGTTTTTAATACAGTTTCCACATTGATGAACACGTGAATATTTTACATTAATTTTTATTATTAAATTATTATTAATATTTTGTTTATGACAGTAATATAAACGGTTTATTTACAATCTATACGTATAATATTTTACTAAAGTCTGTTTTTGATCTAAATTTTGTTGCCAAAAAGTAACATTTTAAAATGGCAACTATAATTACGTTCTAAATGGATTAATTAATCCATGTAGTACCCTTATTATTACATATTTTACAGTATGAATAGATTACCAGATTATCATGACACCACATTGTCTGTATTAAGTTAGATTTATTAAATTGTTTATTATAAACATCAACTAACGTACATGTTTAGGTACATGATGGTAAATAATTGTTATTAAATAGTGCCATTCTATAGTTTGGTGATGTGTATTCAATATTTTATGAAACAACATGCCACTCATGGCACGAATTTAATTAAATAATAATCACTAATAGATCGATGTATTGCAAAGGGGTTTCAAAAAAATTTTGAATCAAAAGGAAAGTAAATTAAAATGACAACAGGTGCTATAAAATGGCCGCAACATATACTGAATGTATACGAATGTGGTTTCGTTTTATAAACAATTCCCTATTTTACGATAACAGCACTTGAATAATGCCATTTTCAAGCACATAACAATATTTAGTAATGAGGTCTTAGATTTAATTTTGTGGCTTATGGGTTTGTTTTAATGCCGTTGAGGTCGTTCATTGTTAACAAACTACATCTATAATAATAAGTTATCAGATATTTGTTTTTACTTTATGATAACAATTGCATTTTTCTTTCAAGAATTTTTTTATCATTTTAGAATAATATTAACACTGTAAGTAATTATCCGGTGTAAATATTTGCATATATGACTTACATTTATATTAGGTGCGAAATTTGTTACAATAGTTTTATTTAGTTTTAGATTTTCGCAATGAATAATATTTGTATATAGTTAAAAACTTTTGAAAATACATTTTAATTAACAATGTTTTAAAACTGAAATAATTGACAAACTATATTATGTGATGCGTTAATTAAAAAGGCTTAGGAAACTTGAAAATTTTAACTAAATAAACTAGTTAAGCTGAAAAACAAACAAGTATTGTAATCAACGATAAATGATAACCTAATATTGGAAAATATTATATGAATGTAATAGTTTTTCTCTGTATTACTTGGCCATTCAGGGAAATCATTTCCTATATAGAATACAATTCCGAAAAGCGCAAATATTTATGAAGATTAATGTAAAATAATCAGTATATACGACGTTACAAAACCAATTTACTGAACATCAACAAAATATGTTTTCATCGGCTCCGTTTTGTGTTTAAATTGGTTCGTTTAATAGTTTGCAATAAGAACGACGATAGGGTACGTTTAAATGATAAACGGGGGCAATATTTGCTATATATGATGAATTTATTAATCATTTATTTGACAAACGGATAATTAAAAAACTTTTTTATACCAATTTGACCAACGAAAAATGCATAATCTATGATAATACGTTTGAATATAGATTTTTTGGGAAATTCTCTATACAAAGGAATAAATGCGGAAAATCAAACAAATCCGATTAAAGAGTGGCCAGCATTTCGACTGAAAAACAAAGTGAGCTTTCATGTAACAGAAAACTTTCCGTGTAGTTTAACTATCATATTACATTTTACCAACCCTTTATACATTTTGTAAACATATATACGTGTATGTGTGCTAGTCTGTTAGTGTGTACTGTATATACTTATAAGTATTAATTCTTTTTGGTCTGATGCACCCCTCTGTAATTGTTGACATGTCCGTTGCAGGTTGCTGGCGCCACTGTCGCATTTTCCGAGTGGTGGGGCAAGTCAGCTGGCACCAGCGTCGCGACGACTCTTCACCAGTCGACGTCAGGCGTCTGTTTATATCACACAGTTAACGCGCAATATATAAATATTTATTTATAAATGGAATAAACTGTTTTTTTAATAAATTGCTACATTTATTTAAATTTTCAAATTATAAAAACTGTATTTAATAAAAATTTTCAAAAATTTTGTGCATATTGTGATTTGTGTATTA
>SSSI01007514.1:0-20710 GCA_004796505.1 Oryzaephilus surinamensis | reverse complement strand
TTGCATTTAAGACGCGTTTTATATTATAATACACATATTTAAATTATGCAAATAGAACGAATTTAACATATTATTATATTAAATTTGTCGGAAAGCCATAAAGGATCTGTTTTCTTTTATATTGTTAAAGTTCGAAACAAGAACACAATCCTTAAATGCATTTATGCTGTCGACGCCCCTTTTAAGGATTTCCTCGTATTGACAGATAGCCGTTAATACTTTCAGGTCAATAGACAGCCATTCATTTTTACACAAAAGAACCACGTATGTTACACGTGACATACACAATATTTATATGTACTGTGTTTAGCGCGATAATCATTTTTATTTCACGCTTCCATGGCTAAGCTGTCTTATATTGTAAAAGTAGAACGATAATTAAAATATATTGTCGGTACATATCTGCCCATATATAAAAACAAAGCAATACTTTAATAATAGAATATTAATGTTTAATTTGAGATATTGTTTGATAATAATAGTGCACGAATAAATATCAAATTGATTTTCTGAAAACTGTAACCAAAAAAGCCACCAGTCATGTTTCCAGCACCATCAAATATTGTCTTTCTCTATAGTTTCTATTTTGACTTGATTATATTGTAATTTGTCACGTGACATTAAAGATACAGCGCGACTACTGTATGTAAGGGAGAAATGGGAGAATTTCTGTTTGTCAACAAAATAGTAAAACTAAAAATGTTTTAGATGCAAAAATGTAAGTAGATTTTCGAATGTATAAACTTACATAACAAATTTTGCAACTTGTTGCCTTAGGAGTCGTATTGAAGAATGTATGAAATGCTGTTTCATCGGCAAATAAATTTAATTTCGCCATTTCTCTGTATATAATCTTATAATCATAAAGATTGCGTTTAATATATGCATGGTTAAATGAATAATAGTAATTTATTATTTATTTTATAAACATAAATTGATAGTAATAACAATATGTGTTATATTAATACATATAACTAATTTCATTGTGAAATTAATTAAAATCTACTAGAATGTTATATATTTGTGTTGTTAGTGAAAATGTGGATAAATAATATGAATTAAAGTTATGCAATTGTTTGTTCTAAATGTGTTTTGTATGTAGTTAAATTAGAGTAATGTTTTTCAAACGCTAATAGCCAATTACAAGTGTGTAAATTTGCTATAACATGGCTCATTTTCGCGCATAAAACAAGAAACTTTTTCAATTCCTCTTCGACCATAAATCCCTACATTAACTATTTTTAGGTACACATCTCTGGTTAGTTAATTATACACACCATTATGAAAACTGATAATTACGCTATTCATAAAAATTAAAATTGCACAACAACATGTGTTTAGTATAAAATTCACCACAAACAAAAACACATTCAAAGTTATTCACAATTAAAACTTTATTCATTAGCTGATACAATAAAATATCAACCATACATAAAAACTTGTACATAAAAATAAAAGGAAAGCTAATTACACTAAAACAGAATTGCTACTAATAATGCCAACAAACAAATACATAAGTAATAAACATTGTAAGTGGGATAAAGTTGGGAAAGATTGAAAATTACATCGAAATAAATTGAGAGTCAAGTTAAACTCTTCAGGATTTACCCTGCAGGAAATAATCATAAATGACATATATGAAATTAAATGAAGTGAAGTGTTAGAAATGAATTTATTGTTTACATTCAAAACTAATTCAAAAGTTGAAATATATCATTTTCAGTGTTTATTTCTATTATGTTCAAGTGTATAGATTATAAAATGTTTTGTTTAGTTGATAGAAATAAACTAATTAACACTTCTACTGACTTAAACTAATTATACGTTTAATGATTACGATCGAGTGTTAAACAGTAGGGGAAAGTTTTGTCATGTTTATATCAGTATTAAAGTAGTTTTATTTATTTTTTTACATATAGCGTTGAAAAAGTTGTTTGGCTTTCGAACACATGTTGGGATCGCTTTGATGTTAAATTTTTCAACAAATTGTTTTCTAACAAGTTTGTCAAAAAATATATCCTGGGCTGGGATTTTAAATGAAATAAATAAAATCGATTTACGAGAATTCTTTCGATTCTTGTACCTACATTTAACAATGATTGTGTGGTTGCCCTTAACCCTTAATTTAATCTTATTTATCGGTTAATTCCAGACAAAGTGCCATGTAATTGAAGAAAGTAGAATAGTATAATACAGCTATTTGTACAACTTAATGAATAAATAAATTTATTATATTATTGTAGTTTCTCACTAAGTGGTTTTTCAATTGATAAATATTTGACACTTGATACTGAATATAATGAAATATTTGCAATTGAATATAAAAAATATGAATTTTCCTGAATTCTATATCAGAAAATTACTCAGTTTACTTTTTGGGTTAATATAGTATAAAATTTATAATTAAGATAAAGTTTTTAGGGCATTTCTCCCAAGTTCACTTAATTAAATTGAAACTTTTATTTCCACATCCAAAGTTGACTTCTTCCCTCTCTCTATATATATAATATATTTTTTTGTACTCTATTAGTCCCGAAAGAGTTTAACTTGTATGATATACAAGAAACTAAATTAAAAGTTTGCTTATACAACAATATATTCATAATTAAGCATCTAATAACCTGTGCACTTGTACTATTAAAATTTTTCACCCTTGTGAACCCCATTCTGAACAGAATTCTCTTTGTTGCAGGTATGTACGTGTTTTTTATCATCATCCAGTGAATGGCGTGTTTAGAAGGTCAGTAAACCTGGGCAAGACGCGGTCCACAACCAAAAAAGAGTCTTCTGAACTGGCAAAAGGATCCAGAATTCTAGACAGTTTAGAGATAGTGGTGGAGCGCGTGTTTTTGTTGTGGCAATTTAAATTTATGTCTTCTCCTGTACAAGTTTATACAACATTCAGGTCACAGCAGACAAGTTTAGGGATTGTGGGTACCTAATCATTTTGGAAAATGCCCCTTTAATCATGATTAATTAGACTTTTGAAGAAAAATACCGTTTGCCCGTTTTTGTGCATATAATTGAAGTAAAAATGGTAACGTTGTCCATCGTTGAGATGCCATAAATTTCGTTAAATAAACTGATGCTTTTTACAATATAATAACAAGTATATTAGAGTTAGAGTCCATGTAACCTGATATCGACAAGCCCATTAATAAAATAGATTAAACTCATTACAGTGTACCTTTCTCTGTGCAAATGAAGGGGAATGTGTACGTGAAACTACAAAATATAATTGGCAGGTTTTTGTGTGCAAAATGCATGCACGGAAATTTTCCTCAATGAACACATATATCCGAACATGATTTATAAAAGTTACAAACTAATTTGGACTTTTTTGCTAGATATTTTGAGATAATACCCAAATACAGTTTGACGTTTGTTCAATATTTGATGATGACGGGACAAAACATAATTTTAAACATATATTTACATATACATACTTACAATGTTTTGAGTTTAATAAAAAACTTTTCCAAATTACTACTTATAACAACAGATTGAAATATTTATGGTGTTATAAATAACAAATGATTATAGAGGAAGTTCATTTAAATAACTACATAAACTATTTGTAACGAAATAGAGGAAATTTGTCATTAAACTACCTAATTAATTAACACCTTCACTGGGTTTCATGTAATAGATAAGGTAATAGTAATTGGGAAATATGATTTGAATTTCATTGTGGTAATTTGCATTGCATCAAATATCTAAATACGTATTTTGCTTTGTGAAATTTATGTCCTGGAAAAGACAATTCTTAGAAAAATACTTTTAATACGTTATATCGTTCGCAATTCAATTTTTAAACGAAATAAAGTAGAATATGAACAATTTTAGAAAAAGATTTTACACAATATATCCTTAAAGAGGTTATTAACGTTACAAATATTAAAAGCGATTTAAAAACTTGTATTTATACAAATAAACTGTGATATATGTATTGTTATTTTAAAAGTTTAGTTTTATCGCGAATGCGTTCAATGAAACAGGTGCTTTCGCAAGAGTGCGTTATTATAAAAAAGTTTGTTGATAACTAAATATTTATTTAATTTATATTAAAATCGATTAACAAAGAAGTATTACGACATATTCTATTTAATATAATAATTACTTTTATTTATCGTGTTATGCATTTTTAGTGTGTATCGAATTAAATAAATTATATATCTGATGTTGAATGCTTTATTCAAGATACAAAGTTAGATTGAGGCGTAAGTATCCAAAACTTGACGATCAGTAAAATGTGATCCCTTTTGGGCCTTCTTTAATAAATCTACCACCATTAAAATAACTGCCACTATGTATAGTTTAGTTTCGATTTGTAGCCGCCCCCAAAGCACCCTTTTAATTTATTATAAATTCAAATAATAGTTGGCTCACCTGAGTCGCGCAACTATATGTAGAGTTAGAGGGTTAGTCCCTGTGCTATTGTTTGCCTTTATAGCCCCACGTTCCATGTATGTATTGTATTATTATACGTTCTAATAAAACAGTATCTGGTATGCTATATTTGTTGAAAAATACCAATATATAGGAGCAAATAATATAATGCCACCCCTACTCGTACAAATTTCCTTTTACAATACATGCTGTGCTTTTCTTTCACTATACCACACGCTTTTCCCATATAAAACACATGAATGCATTTATATTACAGTTTGGTGCACAGGTTTTCAGATTAATATAAATCTAACGAAATTACAATCTCGCAAAATATTTTAGCGCACTGTTGGGAGTTTTCGGGAAGCTGCCATACTAATCCATAGATTTACGTTTATTGTTTGTTTACCAAGTCCTGTTTTATATAAAAGCCATACCTTGGCTGGGAAACTAAACAACAGGGCCAAAGATGTCTAGGTTACAGTATGCAATATACAAGTTTAATATTGTTTTAAGAGTAGGTGTGCTTTCATCCTATAAGATTTTTCTGTTTACCAAAAAAAACCGCAACCCCCTTTAATTATGATTGACGTCAGCAGCAAGAATTCACCCACTTCAATTTCACTAATTAGCGGAAGTTCTTGGGCTAGGAAGCTGTCATTTTGTTATGTATTTCAATTAAATACAAAAATATAATTTTGAGAAAATTTAACAAAACGGAAAGTTGTTGGATGCTATTTTTTTTTTCATTTTCTCCCCCTAATTTTTATATAATTTATTTTTCCATTAAAAAGTTTAATTTACTTTTTACGTAAAGAAGACCACAAATTTATTAAGAACTGCGACAAATCGTTCTTGCCATCGATTGCGGCATTATTTTTCTGGAAATTAAATTTATAGAAAAAGAAAGCCCTTTTGGGAAAGAAACAAGTTAGCAAAACTGTACTTGTTCAAATGTGACTAAAATTCGATACTCGAGATGTAAATAGTGCTAATAAGTGTACGTTGGGAGGGAAAGTGCGACTCATAAGTCATAAGAAATTTACTGACAAGAATAAAGAGTTTTGGGCCTGACAGCACCAGCCCACCATCGCGTACATAAGGAGAGACTAAGTGCTGGTGAATTGAGACGGGTTTCCTTTCGAATAAGAGTTACAGCAGAATGTTATCTTTGACATATTATTGAAAGCTCTGAAAGTTTTAATTGATTTCGGTGAAGAAAATTAATGAGATTTAGTTGCCAGTGCCATGTTTGCGTTCTACAGAAATTAGTTTTAGATTTAAACAAAGTTTTTCCGTTTTTTTAGTTGCCACTGCTTTGGTCGTTTATAATTTTTTTCATTAAACTCTTCATATTTATTTCACAGATAAATTACAGACTATATATTATACGTTGTATTTTATCCTTTAAATTCACTAAAATGGAAATTTTTCATCAGTTATACAGGAAAAAACGAAACGATGAGAATTAAATGAAGCTTTTCATGAACTGTTTTAAGTCGACCCGTGTTGGTGGGTTTTGGAACGAATTTAGATGGAGTAATTAAGTAACATTCAACAAGAAGTTAATTAGAGGGATAGACGACGACACATTTCAGTCAAAGACTTATACAAATTATAAACGTATACATATTTGCAAATACATTTTTTGTGGTACATACATGATGTGACTTGAAAACGTTTCAACGTCATTAAAAAACGCAATTCTGCAGCGCCTCATTAAAAATAATTAACGTGATTCCATGCAATTGTGGTCAGATGGACTTTATCATGGAGCAACAGGAGACAGTTTGCGTTTGTGCCCCCCAGTGATTTTCATTTCATACGATTATTCATTTTTATTATTTTCATATATTTTTTTCCAACTTCAACCCAATTATATCGTTTTGTGTGTCCCACATGTTGATTAAAGCGTGATTGAAATAATGGTGTAAATTTACTTTTTTTTTGTTTTAACGTAAATCTTGTTTTGAAGTTTTTTCAGTGCAATCAGAAAGGATGAAAAAGGGTAAAAATGGGATTTACCGGTTGAGTGAAGCTCCTTTGAAAGGTTTTCAAAATCTTACAAAGTGAATTTTCTTGTTCTTCTAACCTTATATAAATAAATCGATAAATATTGTGCTACGTAAAACAACATAAAATTTTATCACGTGTTTATCTATCGCTAAAAAATAAACTGTTTTAGTAATACATCATATGTAACCGATTAGTTGCGTGAATAAAATTGTAACTTTGACTGTTTTAACATCCACAAAATAAATTTTAAACTTTACATACAGGAATATTATATTTATAACTGAGTAACTATATAAATTTTAAGTGTCATATAATAAAAGCGAGATAAAAGGCTACAAAAGAGAAATAATTTATGTAATTTTCAGTCAATTTTGCTCGTACACATTTATACAATAATAAAACACAACAATTCTTTTATTACAATAAGAATAAATCGTTTGTTGTTGAAAAGAAAATTTTAATTTCTGTCAAGAATTTTAATTTGTCTACATTTAAAAAAACTTGTATTAAAATTTTCATACGAAACAAAAAAGCGCAAAACAACATTCGAAAACTGTTTTCTGCAAGATCGTTGACCTGGATATCATTTAATCTTTTTACATTATTTGTTTGCACATGAAACAAATCTAGTTCAAATCAAACAGATAAAATGTTCTCATAAGACAGCACTAATTATTCATGTAACTTAGAAATATGGAGTTGGTAAAACCAGTCTAGCGAAAACCGCCTACACACGGCTCTTATTCCCGTCAAATTCGATTTTTATTTAATATTTAGGTGTAAAGTTTTTTATTTCCTCGTCAAGTAGCGACAGACTTTTCACTTATTTCCTTATTAGTATAGAAATACATTTCATAAAGTTTTTATTAACCGAACGGTTAAATTGCAGGTTTGTAATTTCATTAGTACTAGAATTATTAATGAGAATAGTTGTAACCGCAGTAATAAACTCGTAAGACTTATTGATATTAAAGACGGTTTGACGTACATAAAATATTTACAAAATACTACACAATAGCGGATTCTGTAAGATACAAAGTTGCGTGGAATGAATAGATTTTGGGTAGAGAGGAACATTTTATGGGGTCCCTTCCTAAATTGCCAACGGCGGAAACATACATAATAATTATGTTAGTAAGTGTTAAATTTTATACATGTCGTGGGCAGGTCGCGTAATACGGCTTTTTATGAAAAAACATGGAAAAATAGTAGTTTATGGTCAGATTAGGTTAGGTTAGGATTGGTTTAGTGAACAAGGATTACGACTTTTCATGAAAAGCCTAGTTTTTTCATGAAGTGCTGCTGTTACACGAAAAACCCACGACATATTTATGTCGCAGTCGTATTCTAATATCAGTTTTATTATAATACGCCTAGGCTTTTACACATTCTGAGTTATCTACTTTTCTTCCTGCTTTTATAGATTTTTCAATATTTTCTTTGTAAAGTCAAGGTCAAAGTCAAAGTCATCACTAAGAGTAGGATACAAATTCTAAGTTTTTTGTCAAATCAAACAATTTACATTATCTATAAAAGAAGGAGGACATTAAATTGTTATACAAATTATAAAACACATTCTGTGCGTATAAGACTGATATTAGAATAAGCCTGCGACATTTACACTATACATTTTAGCGAAAAAAATCGTTTCTGAAAAACTACTGGTCCAAATTGAATTCTGTAAACGGATTTGCATTCAGCGGGCCCTATTTAATCATTAGAAAATATACTAAGATTCTTAATTTACTGTATTAATTTCACAAAATGAATTCTGGTGTACAACTTTGATTATTACATCTTACCTACGACTCGAAATGCCACTCTAATCAAAATTTAGGAAACTCTCTTCGAATATTAAAGATTTTTGAATAAGTAAGTTTCATTTAAAGTTGGCAATGCCAAATGGGCCAGTCAAATTATAAAGCATCCTCTGGAGGTAAACATTTTGAATGAAATGTTCCTTTTGCAATTAGATTAAGTCCTTGAAGACGAAAGATTCGTGTAATTGTATTACTGAGTTTTTAAACCATTTGTTTAAAGTTACGTGGATTTTGGTGCGATTAAAAATTGATCGGATTTATGCAGGCTGATGCGTGATTGTTTATTAAATATGTAAATTGATACTTTTTTAACAAGTTTGAAGCCCATGCTAATGACGACAGAAAAAAATGATTTATTTACCCACACACGGAAAAAAAACCGTATCAATTGACAGTTTTGCGGCGTAAAAAACATTTTTTTCTGAAATTAATAAACCCGCAACTGAAATATTAAAACGTTCTGTGGTTTGAAC
The DNA here is from genome assembly GCA_004796505.1 of Oryzaephilus surinamensis. NCBI lineage: Eukaryota > Metazoa > Arthropoda > Insecta > Coleoptera > Silvanidae > Oryzaephilus > Oryzaephilus surinamensis. The sequence goes on along the minus strand of SSSI01007514.1, from coordinate 12,012 downwards.
CGAACTCTTGGTTCGTCTTAAATGAAAATTAATTTTTAATTTTAAACATTAGCTCCATTCTCTTACCCAGGCATCAAGTATGTAATGTATAATGAAATTTGTTTTAACTGAGTAAATTAAAACGATTAAAAAGTTGCTCAACGATTTTCTCTTTAATAAGATAAAAAGTTACATTCTAATCTATTGTATACGTATAGTTATGTATATTAGCAAATCAATTAAAAATGGAAAAACATCGTACGTAAACATTCTAAATCCAGCAATTTATCGGTAAATATTATACGAATTCAGTTAATAAATATCAACACATTAAGCCGATTTTTTTATCGTATCATTTTTGTGAAATGTTGGTCATAACAAATAAATATTTGCTTTTATGATTGGACATGGCAAATGTTGCTACAAAATATTATTACGTATATTGGTAAATCCATGGTCGAATAACAGAGACGTGCCTTTATAACTATTCAGTATCTAACAATACTGTTTTTCAGGACAAAATCGTGCTCTATCAGCCGTCTATTCTTTATACATTATTATAAGTCTAGATAGTTGAAGTAATGCTGCTTTATTACTACCCTTATATACCGCTTAATATGTTATTTATATCGCTTGCAAAAAATTAGCGAGAATAAATCAATTCAAAAAATTAGAGTCAATTAACCCTCATTTGGCGGGAATTCGTTCTTATATTGATGGAAAAATGGTAAAACGTGTCTTCTTCCAAATATGATATAATAACACGGGGAAGATCAGTGCAAATCCATTTTTGTTGATCACAGCGCCAACATGAAGCCGCAGAGAAGCCGTTTTTGGTTTGATTGTGCAACAAAAACTGTGGAATATAATCAAGATCTTGGTCTGTCGTTGACCATGCCAAGATTAATAGTTCCTAAAGAAAATGCGTTTTTGTTAGTGTGTGCTATTGCACACACACACACCATCATCTTTCTTCGCTAAGCCGCCAACCACCGCCACCACCCGGCTTGATGCCTTAAAATCGACACGACGGTGAAATAAAAAGGGTTGGAGAAAACCTCGGCCCATTTTCACCAGCACGTTATATATATAAAGATTGATTGTGTTTATAAGTTGAAAAGCTGGTAAGTTAAATGACAAATTATTTTTTAATTCATTTTAAAGTTGGAGAAATCGGCGTTTTTAGCTAATTTAGCACCTTTTTGTAAATGGCGAGTGTGCGAAATGGAAACAGGGCACTAGGGAGATGCGGGGCTTCGGTTTTGGGAATGTGTCGGGCTGGCAATCGTTTCTCGCTAAACGATTACATGTATATGGGGCCGGAGAGTGCAACAACCGTAAATCTTTGGGCCATCGAATGTGCATTATATACGCAACTCACGCGACAACAAGACATAAACTTCACGTTAAAACGGCAAACTGGGTACGGTTGGACCGTTAAAGGGGAAGTCAGGCTGCATTATTGTATTAGAACAGGTATAGGAAACGCGAGACGAAATTCTGTTTTCGAGAAGAAAATGTACGGCAAAAAACCGAAGCGAAGATTTATTGAGACAAACATATAGAAAGATTTAAAGTTAGATTGTTATAAAATGAAATCAGCTGGGTACTTCAATTTTTATATATACGAACAAAATAATTCAATTGTGTTTTAGAATAATGCAATTTTGATATCATTATTATATAAAAATCGGCGTTATTACATTTTTTGAGAGGTCTTGTCGTCATTTTTATCCTCTAGCGAATGTATGATGCGCTTTTATTATTATATGAAATAATGGTCTTCGGTTTTAGTATTTCGATTTTTACATTCATAATATTTTTATAACGTTTTCAAGTTTGTATCGTATTGTTTGTTATTCGAGTGCATTTTTGTGTAAACAATTATTTTTGAATCGTAATCCCGACTGTTACCAACAAAACTAGATGTTTTGCGTGTGTTTATTTTATGCAATTTCGTTTCAGAGAAATTATAGCAGGTGGATGACCAACTCACCACAAAACATCCCTATACAATAATAGATATAAAATATAAACTACCTATAATGTTTACACTGGCTTAACTCTCACCTTCACATGTGAATTATTTTCGGATCTAATCTATCTCTTTGTTAATTTCGGCGAGCTTTTTTATCGATTGAGTAAAAATGTTGTTTATCGAAGAAAAAAACAACTTCCTTAATTTATTAAGTTTGTTATATTACTTCCAAGACAATTACTTTGATAAGATAAATACACGGAAAACAACAAATATGAGCTTCGTACATTTTTATTAAAATCAAATCAAAAACATCGTGTAGAATTAAAACATCATTTGTGCAAGTTTTACAACTTTAATACTTAGTTATTATTCCGTTCCTAATATCATTCTTAACAACTAGTGCTTGACTTACATGAAAAATGGATTTGAACATGAAATATTGCTTATAATGTCATTTTTGCCATTTATATTTCATGTAGGAAAATTACATTTTCTAGTACTATAATATACGTAACGTTATTTGTGAAAATATATTAGATATACATATATATGTACCTGACCGACCTTAAGTGAAATATTTAATACATCAGAAAGTCACATTTTTATAATGTATGAGGTAGAAATATGAAAATATTTTTATATTAAACGTACAAAAGTGATTCTATTACGTTTAATGACTAATTAACTACTTTTTGATTTGATTTTAAGGAATGAGTCCGAGCGGAAGTCTCAAAAATAAATCATTGAAATATCGAAAAATCCATATTTCGTCGCATTTTTATAACGAACCACCAACTAGGGGCCAATATGTTTTAGGCAAAATGTGTACAAACACAGTTAAGCGTTTCTATTAACGTTAATTTACGCACACCTGCCTTTCATCAAGTTCATATTCAAATTTCATTCGCAGAACATACCGACACACAAACATTTATATCTGTATATTATAATATATGATATACTTGGAGCTGTTTATCAAAGTAATTAGTCATAGGTTTATTAGCTGAGGCGTTGTTGTTATTTAAATAATCTCAGTTAATTTAGTTTGGAGCAAGTTCCATGTAATCTATCTTTTCACTTCGAAGCTGCTCTGCCTCTGTACAGTTCTGAACAGAACATTTAGGCGTTTAAAGAGGCCCATGCAACGTGAATTATCTGTATGGATGGATGTATGTATTTATCTCTTCAGAACTTGAATATACACAGATGACAAAACGTCCATCTTGCGGACCCGCTAACGACCTGCATTTAATGACGTCACCAACACCCTCATTTGTCACTAGACGCCGACTTACTACATCCATTAGAAGTGACTCTAAGTAAAGATGGGCGTTTGGGTGGAAATGCCGCCACCAAAACCACTATATAAGTCATGCTGTAGAGGCCCTCAAGCTCATTCCATCTCGCTCTTTGTCTGTCACACTTTCAAAGACGACAAGAGCTTTGTTTTAACTTAATTGTTGCGACGCAGCCGATGAATTTTAATATAACGTACGTTTTTAGGTGTTGATATAAAATTTTTAGTTTGTTCTATATTCAATCGACTGAATTTGGAGCTTTTGAAAAAAGCTGCTATTTTATTCACAGCACAGTTATTGAAATACCAATAAGAGTGGAGTGTTTTTCAAAATTTTGAATATTCCCGCCAAACTTAGGTTCTCTAGTAAATGAAATAATTTATATTTATAGAAAGACTGCGAAAATTATTTTATTGATTGATGCCTGGGATTAGTTTTAAAGTGGGTTAATGTATGTAACTTGTATAAAAATTCGTGAGAAACTGAAATATTTTCCTTTATACAAAATAACACTAGATATTCTTCTGCCATTTTGATATCGCTGATACGTTGAAGGGATATAATAATGATTGCCATTATTATACAAATATCTTTAATCTTAACGCTCGTACTTACTCGAAAACATGTATATATCAGATATATACGAGCATGTATAGTGGTTAGGCCATTATAAATCCATTATCCGCCTTAAGTAGGGAATTTGAGAAATGAAGCGTTATACTGTTGGCATTTTCAAATTTACCAACATTCTGTGTGTAGTACAAAAGGATTGTTCTTAATTTAAAATAAGTGCCACAATTTGTTATATTTTGACGAAACTAGTCGTCTTTTAAAACGAAAACTTTAATAAACGAACTTTGTAATTTTCATAGTAAAATGCACTATTTAACAAAGTATTACAAGTTTTAAAGTTTCGATAGGTACCTTATTATAAAATGTAGATTTAATAAACCGTTGTTAAAAACGTTTATGCGACGTTGTTGTAAAGATAAGCATTCTGTTAATTTATTCTGTGCATTTTGTTTAATTAAAAATGATGATGATGATGTGCCGTTAACACAATTGATTTAAATTCAAAACAACGCAGCGTCTCGGAGTTTTAAAACTGTCTTTTTGTATACAAAACAATTTAACAGACACTTGGTATACTTTTTATTGTTATATCTTTTTGTAAAGTTCATTTAAAAAGTTTCATCAAAACTCTTTCGCAATTCTAATCCGAAATGACTTATATATAAAAAAAGAGGGAAAAGAATCATTTAGTTGTCTCAAAATGTCCATTTTAATTTAGGTATTTGGGTTAAGTAAGCCATAATCTAATAAAAATCTATTCAAAAAGTTTTCCATTAAATCGTAATGCAGGACTTTGGTTGCGTATTATCTTAATAACAATTCCGTATTCTTTTCATTGGACAAGTGGCGTGCGTTCTTTTGAAACAGGCACAATAACCCGTGTTGCAGAGCGCTTTTTTACCGTCTTGGCTACTTTAGAGTTACATCTACCTACATCTATGTGTCAAGCTTATAACTACAGTTTAAAACTTGTAAAAAGTTATTAGAGACACTCACAAATTGTATTTCAAAGTCATCTAATATACTGTACTAAAGTTTGCACTAATTCGTAGACCTAATCCTGAAACTAATGGATATAATTTGATGCCGTAATAAACTAATCCTGAACATGCGGGTATTTAATACGTCAAATGAACATTTTCGTTTGTTGCAAATCAATATGGTCAGTTAGAGTTACGTATACCTGTTTATAATTTGCAAAATCAAACGTTTAAACTTTAAACGTCAACATGTATGATTTATTACAGCGTTAGAACAACTTTAAACTTATTGCTTTGATTATTGACTTGAATTTTGTTGTAATTCTTGTTTAATATTGACCACTCAACGAAAACTAAACCCAACTTTTTTTTATTAACTTGTTTATGTTCTTAATTAAATTTTCTTAGTTAATACTGATTTAACAATAAAGATCTATAGAATGGAAATTCACTATTACCTCATAAGCTTACATTAAGAAAAATTATGAGATTTATAATTACATACATATATAGCGTGTTCATAATGAAAGTATAATTATAAATAATTGTTAATAATTATCAACGTTTGAAAATCTTTATGAGAACTTTTCCCGCAAATTACAATATTTATAGATTGTTTTCTACACAGGAAACCTAATTTTTCGCTTTTATTTAGTGATGTAACCACATAAAGTGTCAGTATTTTATTTATTTGATAAAATAATGAGAAAAACAGTTAAAGTGAACATAATTTCTCCGATGAAGTCGAAAAGAATGCACACATCCGCATTTATCTCGTACCATAACCATTTATTATTTAAAAACAAATCGTATTTCATATTTAGTATTATTAGTGGTAGTACATCATTTCTGCGTGATTAAACATTTGAACCGCAGACACCATACATCAGTTTAAGTGTTAGTTGGATGAACGGAAAAACGGAAAACGGTGGCCAGATGAGTAAAAATGCGCGGACATCTTTCAAGTTATCGGGTGCTGCGAAAATAGCAGCAATTACGTACATCATTGTGCTGAAACGAGTTATTAAAGTGATTAATTTCGGTTGTAACACTGCCGGAACGCAGTCTTTGTCTTGTATAGGGTGCTATTTTGGCAAAATGATGGAAAATACCAACACATAACGTTGTCGTTGACCAAAATGCCACCACACAAGCGTTCACAAAGCTGTCTTCGACTGACCGTTCCAATAAAGGGGTCTATTAGCCAATATTAATCACGAAATTTCTTCCAATCGTAGATATATGAGAAATTCTCCAACTAGTACATGGTTCAGCGTATATTTGCACGTATGTGTTACTAATTAATGGTATTTTAATTAAAAATTCGTTTTGGGTTTTTAATGATTCGTTTTCGTGAAAAATGATCCGTATTTCAGAGTTCCATTTTCCAAATATATGGCCAAATAAATTAAATTTAAGAAGCTTTTACGTTCAATTTGCACTGAAAAGATCTTTTTACATGCAATTTACATCACGTGTAAAAACGCACATACACATATATCGTGCCGAAGAAAATTAAACTCGTATACTTAAAAATAAGCTGGAATTATAATAAAAAGACAACGACATCCAATCGATCTTAATTCCAGCTATTACTGATGGTAACACATTTTTTCGATGTTTTATTTTCTAAAAATACAGACATTATTAAATTGTCTTCGACTCGTACATTACATTTTAGAAAAATCTGATATAAATCAATATGCAAGTCGAGTATCTCTCACCTGTTGGTTTTATATTCAACATACTCGTATTCCACATTTCATGTAAATTTAAAACTCAATTTACTAAAACTTACCTCTGCACTGCATAGCATTTTTTCGTAAAAAAATAATCCATGGTTGTTTTGAGATATATCACATTTAATGAAGGTGTAACAATGTCATAAAATTTCGTACCATCATTTGAAATATGCAATAAAACTTTTGTTTTAACGCATGTGTAATAAATAAATCAGTATAATAAAGTTGGCATTATATTTGTTGGATTTGTGTGTGTGTGGATGGTACAATAATAAAATATTCATATAAAGAGAGTCAATGCGGTGTGAATGAGTTATAATATGCGAAGGACTCCCCAAAAGAGAAATGCGCGCTTAAACTACCCACCAGAATCGCACTTTCAATATCAACTCAGTATCTTGTATGAATTTGCAGTAAATTTGGGCCACTTGTTACTGCTAATTTGTTTTTAGAAAAGGCAGATAGGCGGAATCTGAACTATGTGTACTATAGTTGTATTGCCATGTTTCTGTCGCTATATTCGACATCGAGCATTTCTAGTGTACAAAACAGTTTTCACATTGGAAATGACTGTGTGTGGAAATTTGTATACATAAAGTGACGCCAGGCGGGGACGTCGACGTCGTTATGTTGTCGTCGTCTTCTATACACCATCTATATGTGTATTATGCACTGAAAGTCGCTCTCATTTACATCTTAATAATGTATAAAATATTGAGGCGAGCCTTTGTTTTTGGTGCATGCTCGAATAGCAGGGAATGTTGTTAAAAATTGACATGTTGTCACTGCTGAAGTCGGTGGCAGACTGTATTAAGATAAGAATTTCAATAGACAATCAAGGTGTACAAATTCTTGGAGTACTTTCAAGTTTGTTGGAATAATTTCGTGTATGTTTGAAGCATAAATTTTCTGAATAATACAACATAGTTTTGTTTTTCTTGTATTCTTGTCTGACGATAATTTATGATCAATTTAATGATATTTTCTGTTGAAAATGGATAAAGTGTTAAAAGGGCTTTGGTAGAATTGTTTTTATAGCTTCCACATCGAAACAAACTAACGTTAACTTTGTCTAGATCCATATAAGTTTCGGTGCTCTAAACTTAAAAAGAACACTTATATTATCATATTTTTAAAATTTCCACCTAAATATCTGCATTTTGATTCTATGATACTAAAATTTTCGTTGTTTATTTTATTTGTTCTTTCTATTATCTTTATATAAGAATATGAATCATACAAATGTAGATTTTTCTATAAATAATGTAAACGCTTTGCAACTTTTACACAATTTGTGTTTATTTACAAATTTCATAAAAATATTGCATTTACATTTAATGGGCCTCTATTTTTCTCATAACATGAGGTTTTTCATAGTGCATGTGTGAATTTACTGCAAGGTTATACGATCGAGTAAAAACAGCAGTATAATTGCAAATTATTATTTCAATGTAGCTGCTAAACTAGCGTTTTATTTTTAACAAATATAAAATGTGTATACGGGCACTATATTCGTGACCAATTCAGATAATTGTAAACCAGTAAAATCCTTTATTGCTTCTCTTTCTCTATTAAATGAAAATAAAAATTCACATAATAAAAGTGTAATGTGCTGCTTTTGATGGTAATTATTATGCAATACTTTATGGCACTCTAGGTTTATGCAAATAAGTACATACTCCGGATTTTTATTGTATTTATAATTCCAGTTCTAATGAATTTCATTTCTTTTGCTTAGCAAAAATTCTGGAAAAATAAATATTTTAGTTTGTTTTTGTCTTTGACAAGATTTAAAAAAACAATTTAAAGTTTAAATTGTTGTGCATGTTTGTTTAAATTTATTACATTTTATCAAAATTTGGCACATAATAAGCTAATATCAAATTTGAATCAAAGAATGTAGGTACACAAAAGTCTTATAAAGTATTCATGACCAGAACTATCTTAATAACACATCGTACCGACTGAAATAAAGTTTCAGTGTAAAATTACAATATATTCGTCGACTTTATGTGTGTGTGTGTCTTATTAAAGCAACGTTCACAACCACCATATAAATCCCCACGTGTATGTTAAGTAAACCCGAATTTGTTCCATACAAGTAAGTTTAAATTGTGCTCTGTCGGTGATTGTGTGTACAATATATAAAGTATAAAATAGGAACTAGACTATTATTAACACAATGCACACACATATACGTACATTCAGTCATACACTGTCAAATAACTGAACATTTAATGTACAGTTATGCATGTACATGTGGATGGCATGCGATAATGGCAAATACAGCATGCATTAAACTGCACCTAAACGTCGTCGTACATTAAGTACATACAGACGAGACACAAAGCTGCGAAGCACTCCTTGTTATGATAGCACTATGCAGTTAGCGTCTTATTTGGTTGCTAAATTAATGCACGAATTGTTTTGTACCTATGTATACCTATCCACCCATGATGGGTACATATAGATATTACAGAATAATGTTCTCTCAACACTCTATTAGTTGCCATGCATATCGCATAATAAGACCAAAGTCATTTACAAACAAGACGATCAAAATTGATGTTGCGAAACTCATTTTCAAAGTCACTTCCACTTGTACAGGGTGATTTCATTGAAGCTGCATAAGATTTTCAATTGAAACTCAAATACATTTTAACTGGCTCAGGAAGAAATTTTTTGTTGTTCATAAATGGAACTGTCCAAGTGTTCTTTTGGGTAAAAATTCACTTTTCAATTTTCGTGTCATCAGCATGGCCGAAACGGCGTTTTCCTTTACCCCTAATGCAGACTTTTTTGCTTCTTTACTAAAAGATTAACGTATAAAGTTGGGTTATTAAGTTTTTATCCGGCTAAGTGCAGGCTACTTCAACTTATACACTTGTTTCGGCTATTAAACTAGTTGATTTATGTTGTCTTAAAAGTTATGAGGAAAATTTTTAAACTTTTTACTTGTACATATACTCTATTATATTGAAATATTGTTATATGTGAATAGAAAGAGAGGGATTTTGTCTGTTGGGGTGCTTGTTGACTTACGTATATAAATGATGAATTTTGTACATTTAAACAATGTTGTGATAAATAACAATATATTATGTTTGGTTCGTTTATTTGTATGTTGTAAATTGTACAAATGCATATTTTGAACAATATCAGTTTTATTCAAATTAATTGTTGTTACACGTGTTTAAATCAAACAAAATATCTTAAAAATAATCACTCAAAACAGGAATGTTTGTTTATTGAATTAAAAAATAATTAGATTACTCTGGAGTAGATACAAAATGTAGATATAAAATTTTATTCTGTATTTATTTTATACAATTGTAAGTATTTGTAATTGATTTTTTTATGACAATTAATAGCTTCAAGTGTAGCATTTCAAAATAAAATCGTATTCGTATAAAGCAATAAGCTCATATATTGAATATCGAGTTTAAATTGTTTAATTTTTAAAACATTCTCATTAATTTCATTTACTGGTAAAACACAATATGAAACTATGTCGGAAATATTGACTAGTTTTATATGGATAATATTTAATGACATTTTATTTGAAATATTTTTCAAAATAACAGGTGATAATTCAAAAAAAAGTTGGAATTAATGATAAAAGTTTGTTAAATTATTATGTACTAAAAAATAGAAATTGAATTTTTCAAATTTATTATTAAAAAATCGATACACATTAATAAGTTCTATTGCATGGCAAAATTCAAATTTTTCATCTTCACTTACAATTTTTAAATATTACGTTCCAGTCCTGAACTATAACAAAAACTGATATATGTACATACATAAATATTTAATTCTAGTTGCTTGAAATAAATATTTATTAAAACAATTTTTATTGTTCAACCACGAATAATTAAAACATGAATTTTCCTATATTCAAATTGATTAAAATTATTTCATATTGTCATTTGAATAGAATTTATACAGAAATTTTTATTATTGAATAACATTCCATTCAACAAATTTATATCAACGTTTTTTCCCATATCAAACCATTGATTCATCAGGTTTTAAAACAAAAGTCTTCATTTAAACACGACACGACCAAAGTTGTATAAATTATTAAATAAAACAATATAATTAGAGAATTTTTGCTTGTTAAAAGCTCTAATATCCCACCAGAAAATTTTCAGATAATAGAAGGGTTGTTTTTGTTAACAACTACCATTTAATTTGAAATTAGTCCATGTGTGTAGTATATGTGAATGGTGTAGCTATATAGTGTTAGCTAGTATAGTAAGTAGGTAGCGATGGTGTGTAGTTGTAGCAAACACAAAATACAAATTAAGCTATCGTAGACATTAAACGGGAGAAGAGCATTGCTTTGGTGTCGAGTCGTTCGCCAAAACTAATTCACTTGTTAGCTGTTAGCTCATAAAACAAACCCTTTTCATATTTCCACCGCCCCCACACCCCCACAAACTTACTGCCTCGATGTGTTGTTCTCTATTTTATGTAAACTCTCATATGATATGAATAATGATCACTGGTGATAAATGGCTGTTATTCTAGCAACAAACAGTTAAGTTTGCTTTTGTATGCCACTGTGTATTGTGCGATACCCATTGATTATTAGAGCTAATCGATATCTCTTGGTGGCAGTGGGCCATGTCACCGATATTCATCTGTTGATTTATGCCCGAATGCTCCTCAAATCCTGTTGTTTAAGATAATAACAAGCCAACCAAATCTGAACTGGCTGATGCGGTTTTATGTTGTACATTTGCAGTTAGATGTGTCTGTGCACACTTGAAATAATAACCAAGGAGATGATAACTTAATGACGATAATACATATATGTACGTTGTTTGCCAGAAACATATATTTTATGGAAGTTTTTGTATATTTATTAAAATTTTGTATGTATTTTTCAAAATTATACAGGGGTTCCGGAATAACGTGGACATATTTTAACAGGTTATTCCTGAGTACATTTTAAGAAAAAAAGTCCTATAAAATCTTGTCCAACATCTCTTCGTTTTTGAGATACAGGGTGTTAAAGTTTTATGAAAAAATAAGGTTTTACTTAAATATTTTTGGAAATATTAGAGATATGCCGGCTAATATACTGTATAAAATATCTTATTTAATAAGAAATTTAATAAGGAAACTTTTGTGTCTCTTGAAATTTTTCGTTTAAATGAGTCGTTTGTAAAAAAAATGCGAAACACTTAACACGTGTCATCAATAAATCGAATTTCAAAAAACTGGTAATTATTTTGTAAAGTTTTTTTAAAAACGACTCATATAAACAAAAAATTTCAAGAGACACAAAAGTTTCCTTATTAAATTTCCTATTAAATAAGATTTTTTAAACACTATATTAACATGCAAAATAAAAAGTTCCCGGGGTGTGATTCCACCCCCACCAACAAAAAATATAGTTGGGGCGGCCGTTTTCGTTCAAATTTGGTACAAATGTGTGCTTTAATAAATAA